>BJCO01362698.1:0-14430 GCA_018326465.1 Flaveria floridana
ATTTCATCTCAATTTCAACACATCTCATATTATTCTAGAATCTTCCACCATATTCTCCGGCCACCGTCTCCTCCGCCGGAGACAACCAACGGCTCAAAATATGCACCACACTTGCAGTTAAACCTCTTCATCTTCATGCTTGTAGAAACTGATATTACTCCGAATTGTAAATTTCATTCACGGAAACCCTAATTCAAGTCCCGATGAACGGTGATTTTCGCTTTTATCTTTTCAACTTTGATGTTTATGATTTCGTTTTGGTTTTCGAGAGGATTTGATACTTTGATTCGATCTGATTTTGTTTTTCGATTTTGATTGCAGAAGAAGCAGCAAAACCTCACAAGGATACACCGATGGGAGATGGTGATGATCACGAGGAGCAATCGTCTCCTCGAGGCGTGTTGGAGATCCCTGTGTCCGGTACGGATTCCGATTACCAGAGCAGGAGTTTGAGCAGCGGCTGTTCGTCGTTCAATGAAAAGTCGCCGGAGATCGACGAAGACGCCGACTCTGCGACCGATAGTGGTGGCGGAGATGAGGAGGAGGGCGGCGGAGTGTCGCCTGTAGCTCCGGCGTTGGGGTGGAGGAACGTGGTTTGTAGTTTGAAGATGAAGTCGTTGAAGCTGTTGTCGAGGAGGAGTTTGATGAGGAGATTGGGGGTGAGTTATAGGGAGGAGGAGACGGTTGACGACGGCGATTGGGCGGTTGCGAAACCGTCGTGGCGGAATTTCACGTTTGAAGAACTTGCTGCTGCCACCGATAACTTCAGCACCGGTAAGATTCTTTTTTTCACTCAACTTTTCATTATCTCATTACAGTTTTTTATTTTTATTTTTACTTCTAACTTAATCTACGGATCTCATACACCACTAATTAAGTTATTAAACGATGTTTATATTAAGCTTATAGGTTTGTAAACTGCAACTTATTCTAAGAATTTATTAAAATAGAAAAAAAGTTTTTAGGTTGGGTTAGGGTTGTTCTTATATTACGTGAGTTTTTTAATGTTTTTGGATTGTGTACTCGTGTAATTAAGATGATGAGATGGGATGAGTAAGTGACACACCTAACCTAGGTGTCACAATTTTTATAATAATATCCATGGGGACATTCTAATAGTAACTTATCTCTTGTTAATCGAGAAGTCAAAGATTAAAGATTAGTAGTTTTTTGGAAGAAAATTAAATTTTACACAAATTTACACCGTTATAATCCATTTAATAAGTTTTGCATGTAACTAATTATATGTTAGTCCTAAAGGGGATGGCTTGATTGTAAAAAATGTGTTCTCTAACCAATTGGTTGTGGGTTCAAATTATGCAAAATACAAGTTTGATAAATATTTTTCTAGTAATAAAAATTGTTGTTAAAAAAAAAGCTAATTATATGTTAATACTATTTTATATGTTATTAATTTGTCTGTACTTTTTTTACTAACTTCAGCTGAAAATCCATCAATTGAAGAAAAAATTGAAAAAATATATTATTTTATCGATCTAAGCCTAAAAAAGTTTAATATTCGAGTGCCAAGTAAATTAATGTTATTTATTTATTTTTTCCAACGGCTCATGTTATATTTGGTACCAAGCTTTTTAAAATATATCTTAGATTATGTAAAAATGGTATTTATGTATTAAATGTTAAATGATAATTGATTTACTAGTTTCTTTAAAAAAAAATACGGCACTTATTCGTAAAATGTTAAATGATAATCGCATGTGTTACAAAACATGGCGCCGAAGATTACTGTCAAATTTATTGGATCCCTTGAAAAAGAATATCGTATTGGGAGGAATGATAAGTCAAAGGATGGGATATGAACGTTGACTGAAAAGCTGTGAAGTCAAAATCAGGGATTTTTTTAAGTTTCTGATTTTATTCATGACCTTTTGTTTATTTTTCAACGTGGATTTTAGTTATTTTGTTCTTAAGTACTCAACATCATTATGTTTTAACTAACATAAATCAATTAGTTATGTAATAAACTCCACTTATCTATTTAATGATTTTTTGTCTACATTCATTCGAATGATTCGTGTAAAAAGGTAAGTCTAGATTTTTTGTCTATTTGTGGACCATGTTATATATATCAGAAGGCGATCTTGATGATCGTGAATTAAAGTATATACATGAAATTTTTACTCGATCTCTACAATTGGAAGCCATTTTTATGTAACTTGAATTGACGAAACACTAAATCATAGTGGGCTCAATAACTTTTTTGATTTTCATGACATATAAAGGTAAAAAGATTGTCAAAATGAACGCTAGAGTTTATTAATATACTAGATATATGCATACATATCTATGTGTGATTTTCTCTTTAGGAAACTATATATTTTTTTAACTTTTATTGTTTTTATATATTCGAGCGATAAGTGCTTAATTAGGTTTTTAGTTCAACTAACAGAAGTGATAAATAACCAAACAAAGTGTAAGGTATTTTACCAAATTGTCACAAATAAAATAAGTTTGGCCGTGTTCATTTATTGTCTTCAATTTCTATACCTCAGCAAAGAATGATTTGATAATAGAATGAACATATTCTCATTAAATCAATTGCAAACTGATCAAAATTTAAATTATATAAAGTTTAAAAAGGTTATTACGGTAAAAAGCTGTCATCTGTATTAATAGGGTTTTTAAGCAAAATTATGATGCTTTTCACTTATTATGACCGAATGTTTGTATAATATTAAACCCTGCTAATTACGTCATATAAATATCGAATTTGATAGTTATTAACTGAAAGATTGGTTTACCTATAATCTAGTGTACCCAGATAGCGACCTTGACATCATAGGCAAATCTTTAATCTAAGTTGTTGACTTTGGCGTTGTCAATGGGACCTGTCTGCTTCAAGATTTGCCTTCCTTTTTCTCCTTCATAAACTAATTATATATAGCAAACAATCGTAATTTTATTACATAAATGCAATGAATTGGATATTTAGTTTGTGATAGAAGCAGTTAATTCAGTGTCCAAACCAGAACATTTTAGTCGAGGCTCATCATAATGCCTCTTTCTCTACGGATTACAACCATACCTGGCAAAACGGCGGCTTGGGTCGGGTAGTGTAACGGGTCAAAATGGGTTTGCGCCAGGATCGGTTCGGGTCAGAACGGACCAATTTAATAACGGGTCAAGATGAGTTAGGGTTAGGATGGGCTCGGGCTAAAATAGGTTTGGGTCAGAATGAGTCAAAAGTGTAAATTTTGAAAACCGTAGATAAAGTTATAGAAGGCTACATATTGTATAGTATTAGTATACATATGAGGATTCAATGCATCTGTTCCGATCTAATTAAATTCCAAGTCTTCTTTACTATGTTGTTAGCCTGTTATCAACTTACTAAGATGTTAGCCTGTTATGAACTTTCAAACCATGGTAGTTATATTATATTTCAAAGTCAAAGCAAATCGACCACCCACATTCAATCATCTATTTATCCAACTAATCCATTGATATTATTGTTTATCCTTCAAAAATGCCTTCACTCTAAATTAACAGTCATAAAATGAATTAAACAAAATAATGATCGAGATCAAGGACGACGGTGCGGGAGCCAGCGATGGCGATAGCGACGAAGACGTTAGTGAAGGTCTTAGGATTCAACAACGAATCTGAGTTTTCGAGAAGTGGGGAGTCTTCTCTCAGATCCGATCGAGTGCCATTGGAGGATAAAGTTGTGTGTTTTTTATGCGGAAACCATAGTGATTATGTCAAAATGATAAGTGGTAACAATTGCACCACTTCCGATTGAAGATTATATTCTTAATGAGGTCGATGATGGGTTGCATTTCAAGAAAAACAACATTAAACAATGATATGTGATAGAATTGAAATGGTACCGGAGATATTGAATCAACAGGTGGATTGTTCATTGAAGATAATATATGCATGGGATCGGATATTTGGTTGGGAGAATGAATGATGTGGAGAATGTTTCAAAGCTAAACCTTTTAATGAACCATCTTGATCCGTTGGGGTATTTAGCACAACCCATCTTAACCCGTTTCTTTTCTCCTTATATTTTATAATTGCCCATTCTTAACCCGCATAAAATACTAACCCATCTCAACCCATATATTTATAACTTAACCCCAAATCAACCCAATTGAAAGCAAATGGGTTAGCTTTGCCAGGTCTAATTACAACCAAGGGGCCCAACCTATGCTTTTCTTAAAAAAACAGCTTATATATAAAACTGACGGATTTCGGTGACCGGGTGACCCTCTTGAACCGCCTTTGGTTTCCCGAGTTAATTCTAAATGCATATGCTCACTTGTTCCTTAACGTCTCTTGGCTTCAATTTATGATTGACAGATAATTTGGTGGGACGAGGAGGGCACGCAGAAGTGTACAAAGGATGCTTACCCGATGGTCAACTTGTGGCCGTGAAGAAAATAACCAAAAAGGAGAAGAAAGACGAAGATAGAGTTAGGGATTTCTTATCTGAGCTTGGGATCATAGCTCATATTAACCATCCCAATGCAGCCCGTTTGATTGGCTTTAGCTCCGATACTGATTTGCACCTTGTCCTCCAATTCGCTCCTCATGGCAGCCTTGCGACTTTATTACATAGTATGCTTGATGTTTTTATTCCACATGGGAACTACGACTGGAGGTGTAAGCGAGCTGAGCCGAGCCCAAGCTTGTTTAAGCCTAGAACTCGAGCAGCTCACGAGTGTTTCAGCTCGTTTGCACAGATTCGTATGATCCAAACAGTGACTCTGTTGATTCTTTTGTTTGTGTACAGATGGTGAAGAAAGATTAGAATGGGCATTACGGTTGAAGGTGGCAATTGGCATAGCAGAAGGGCTGCAGTATCTCCATTGTGAATGTCATAGAAGAATAATTCACCGAGATATCACAGCTTCTAATATTTTGTTGATGGAGGACTATCAACCGCAGGTTAGTTTAATCTCTATGAACCGTCTAGTCCTTAGACGCCTAACTAAAATTGCTCAAATTTGCCATGTTTGTGCAGATATCTGATTTTGGGTTAGCAAAATGGCTACCGGAGAAATGGGTTCAGCATATTGTTTCCCCCATTGAAGGGACTTTTGGGTACATGTCACCTGAATATTTCATGCATGGAATCGTTCATGAAAAGATTGACGTGTTCTCTTTTGGAGTTCTTTTACTTGAGCTTATTACGGGTCGTCGTGCTGTTGATTCAAGTCGACAGAGTCTTGTAATCTGGGTATGTTTATAAAGAACCAATCTTTTGATTTTTGGAAATTACTATAATTGGTGTGCTTTGTATAGGCAAAACCACTTCTAGACCAGAGTAAAATCGAAGAGCTCATCGACCCTCGTTTAGAAAACGATTATGAGGTAACCGAAGTAACGCGTGCAATGTCAGCAGCTTCAGCATGCATTCATCACTTGCCACACATGCGCCCGGACATGAAAAGGGTACACAACTCCATCCACCTATAGCTCTAAAGATTTGAACTCACAACTTAACGGCTATAATTCTGTTGCACGTATCTTCATTGTTGGCTAATTTATAATATCCTCTAATGCAGGTTATACAGATACTAAAGGGTGAGAGCTTGACAACAGAACCAAAACAGAAAACAGGTGGTGGGCGAGCATTACTCTTAGACGCGTGTGATGTAGACGATTACACGTCTACCACATACCTAAAAGACCTCAATCGACACATGGAACTCGTCATGGTAGATCAACACTAAAGAGATGTCGTGTGAGTAGAGGCTTGAATTTTTGTTTCGTATGTGATGATCTCAGGCGTGGAGGTGTGTGCATATTGTTTGTTGAGAGTGATGGAGGGTGGTGGGGCTAAAAGAAACTCTTTTTAGAAGTTTTAGGGGCAGATTTTGTTTTTAGTTGTGGGTTTAGATGGGGTGGAAAAGTTATAATCTTTTCGGAAGATATCCATTGATAAACCGTACATCTTAAACACGTTAAAGAACACCACCTAAAGCCTAAAGGATATTTTCATATTTCAAGTATGCAGGCCCATTTAAATCAAAGAAAGTTGAATAATGTCTATTTTCCTTTTTTACAAGAATGGATGTTATTTATTTTGAGATAGTGTCCCAAACACCCCCTGTGTGTAGTTTTTATAGGCATTGGATATCGGTTAAGTGAAAAAGCATGAAACAGGGACATATTGAGAAGGATTTAGACATCAGAAGAGAATAACTCACTGAAAACAGAATCAGACTTAGAGCAGAATAAAAGTACGTTAGGATTTGAATTCCAGAGAGGATTGTCAAAAACAAAACAAAAACTGTCACGTATAATCCCAATCATAGCACTCATACGAGAGCTACGAGTGCTATTAATGGAGTCTAGGTAGAATGTAATAAGGGTAAATCTTAACTCTGTCGCAGGAGATAGCAAGACTACTAAGCTGATTATAATTCAAACGTGCATTCAAATGATTATAATTTTCTAACTTGTTTTCCTGTAAACATACTTGCAACCTTAATTAATTTACAAAAATACAAAGGATAAAAAGCTTTGACGGGTGGATACAACCCGTTACCTTTTAACTTCCACAAAAAACCACCCAAGATTGGCACAGTAAAAATCAGTTACGAGCTAACATAAACCATATGTAACCAGACTATCTGTTCACTATATGGATCCAAAAACAGATAAATGGAGTTTCTTGATGCTCTATATAACTATATTAGAAATAGCAAGCTGCAAACTCAATCATAATCATTTCTATAGTTCTATTCTATCAAAGAATAAGCCTACTACCAGCACAAGCAACTGCAAACAAACTTACAAATGGTGTATACATATATCCACCTGCTTGAGATGTAGGTTGCTGCTGAACTGGCATAGGCAAAAATGACTCGTGACTTTTACAGTAAGGTCATGCATCTAAACATTTTGCCCATCTGAAAACTCGGGAAACTTTCTTTGGTAATTTATAGTCATCAAGAGAAGATGGATCGCAGGATAGGTCCTCGGAAGTTGACCAACGGTACACGCCCCGTTCTTGTTGACTGCCCGGGACAGTGTTGTCTAGTACTATTGCCACCAAGAGTGCCACCACCATGTTCATTGATAGAAGCGCGTTCATTATGAAATCAAACTGACAGCAAATTATTACAGGAAAATAGATGTTAGATATTCACAAAAGTCTACATTCCAAACACCCCACCATGAAATACATACTAAAATCTGAGATATGTTGACCTGGTCAAACACTTATCTTCAAAATCAGATAATGAAATCAAATGAACATACCTGTTTATTTCCGGAATGAACTGGCCCATCTGAAGCAGCTGAGTAAGGAATGAAGTAACCAGGCAGAATTAAGGCGGTTTGTGGTTGATACTGTTGAAAATATGTTGGTAAGGATAAACCTATAAACAGAGATACACCAACTATCATCATATTTCTGAAGCTTGATGTCTGAGTATACCGCAACGTTAAGAGCCCTAATGCGACAATTAGGGCCCACACAAAGCACAACAGTGCAGCAGCTAATGCTTGTGGTATCGAAGCAAGAATTGCCCCCACTTTACCTGAAATCATATCTCATTAATGAACTGATATAATACATGAAAACTTTAAAAAAATGTCACTAAAAGATAAGAGAATTTTGATATACCTACAAAAGAGAAGATGATTAGGATAACCGCTCCTACCTCCACAGCCCTTCTACTAGCTATCTTTGTGATGGTAACAGTGTGCGTGTTTTCAGTCAAAGTCGTTGACCCGCCCCCTGTGCCCCATAGCCCGGCCAGTACACTACAAAAGCCTTCCAAACCAATTCCTCTACTTACTATGCCCTGTGTAGGAGGTTTTCCATTGATATGCATTGATGCCGAGTAATATGTTCCAACCTTCCAACATACAAAAACGACATAAGAATTATAGCTAATCTACGAACATATAGCTAGTTGTTCAATTATCATACATGGCAAATTGCATAAAAGTAACAAACTTTCATAAGTTCTTATCTAAGGTAACTAATTTTTATACAAAAAAACAATTTTGGGTGATAAATATTCAATTGTCTTCCAGTTTAAGGTAAGCAGGTAAAATTTTCATTTTTGCATGAGTGGGCGTGCATGTTCCGCTTCATTGTGCAATGCACTACTTACACATGTCAAGTTTTCCATTTACAACCTCAAAAAGGGTGGCGCAGTGGTAACCGCTTGAGTCTCTATCTTAACCACCTTGAAGGTCACCTACCCAATGCAAGCTACATTTTACCTAATCCCATTGGTTAGCATATTATTGGTGGGATCCCTTGATTTTTCTGGTAACGAGTTCTCATGGTTACCAAAATAGAATATTTTTAAAACCCACTACCCTTTTAGGAGAGAGACATTATTATTACCATAGATAAGAATTTTATGAAAGTTGGTTTCCCTTTTTATGCCATTAGCCCTTTTATATTAGTTTTATTCTTAGTTACCGAGTCAACTGATGCCACCAAAGACACAATGATCATGATGATGGAGGTTCTTAGATGAAATATGGGGATACCCCATTGCAAAGGGTAAGGGATCCTAATCCAGTCAGCAGTTTCCCATGCATTTGATGCATCAGTCCTGCAACTCTTCATTGTATATGCATGTTTAATACAAGAATCGATTAACATATTGGAGACGGGTATGTCTGGGCTACATCCTTTGTAGTTATATGCACCACCAGCTGTCAAGAAAAACGCGTACACCCATACAATGACAATGCTCAAAGGGACCTGAAGAAAGATCAATGTTGTAGTCAGCAAGATTATTCATATATTTGTTTGACATAAAAAATATGAGCAAAAAGTAAAACAAGAAAATTTATGATACAACTATACAAGTATACATCTTTAAGTAGTATACACGTACCGCGTATATTTGAAACACCCGATTTCCAAGAATAGATACTCCGCGAAGGTGCTACAGAAAAGAAGCTAGACGATGACTTATGACATAAAAATTCAACAAAATTATGCACCACTAAAGCATATGAGTGATTTATAATAATTTATATATTATTATAAAGGGAAAACCTCGCAGAATAGGAAGCGAGTTTTAAAAGTATTCCAATTAGGTCATTCATATTTTTATTTGTTCCAATCAGGTCACTGATATTTTATTTGTTCCAATCAGGTCACTAAAGTTTTAGGAGTGTTCCAATTAGCTCACTCATATTTTTTTCAAAATTTTTAAAGTATTCGTAATTTTTAAAAATGATTTGATTCTTTATAAATATTGTTAATATTTTATATATTTCAATTGTTTTTAAAACATTTTTACAATTTATGAGTAATCTAATTAGAACAATTCTGAAACTTTAGTGAACTGATTGGGACAAAAAAAATTTATACGTGACCTGATTGAGATAAAAAAATTTACGAGTGACCTGATTGGGACAAATAAATTTATGAGTGACCTGATTAGAACAATCTTAAACTTGATTACTATTTTACAAAGTTATCCCTATTATAAATTAAACATAAAATGTGATACATCTGTTGCTCACCAGAGAAAAAATAAGCACCAATATTATCTGAGGAACACTGATCTCAACACAACTACCAGCTTGAGGGAAACCATAACTGAAAAATGCCAAGCCCATGGTTACAACAGTAGGTGCAACCACGACAGGATTTATCAACCTGCAATGAACTAATTTACTTGAGGGTCTATCTTATTTCAAATTCTAAAGATATTGGCACCTTATGCAAATGAATAGCATGAAGATCACTTATTTACAAAGACGACTTTTGATATGAGTATATGATCATGAAAGTATTTACCTTAGGAACAAGGACATTAAACCACTGAATCCAATGATGCATTGAAAGACTGAACTAACAATAATGGCCCCTTGTAGTTCCCTCATTATGTGTCTAAATTTCTGTATTATGGAAGATTACTTAAAAAGAAAGGAATAAAAACTGTGTGATGTAACAAACTTACATTTTCAGTAAGATTTCGGTACTCATGAGAATTGATAACAACTAAAGCTGGAGTCAAAAAGACGAAGGAACTCCCTTGAACCAATGGTAACCGTGTCCCAAAGTACGAGTGCAATATTGTGGTTAAACCAGAAACTAGCATTATTGTTGAAATTACAGTGGCTTTGTCCTTCTGTTAAAAACAAAGTACAGAAGGTGTTATAATGGTTTACTCAGAAACTTTCCTCCAGTGACTGAGGTTAAAATGAACACAAAGGAACAGTGACTGACATCAGTGCCACCCATGGCAGGGACAATGATTAAAGGGATGAAGATTAGTGAACCGGCAAGTGAGAGGTAGTGCTGCAAACCGTAATACACGAGTGGGACTGCATTTCATGAAACAGTGGATATAATTTAGCAATACATATTATGGAGCGTAAAAAGAAATTAAAATTGTATAACTAAATGCATTTTTTCGATTGCACAAGACTTAACAGTTGATCGAACTGAAGCATAAACTAACAATTCTCAGGTATCACAATGAAGCGATTGATATGTTTATGAGAATCTACACATGTGGTCACTAATATTTTAGCTAACGTATGCAAGTGTGAAGACCATGAAAGTTAGTAATTCCTACTTACATTGCTATAGCTTAGAGGATAATGCAACTGATTTGTCACTTTACCTATGTTAAGTCCTTAATAATCACAATTATCAAACACTCAAACATCTCATTATCTAGTTATTAGAACATCAAACAACATCTTATTAAAACCGCCTATCCGATTCTGATTATGCCGTATCACATAATCACACTAAAAGCATAAAGCCAAACAAACACCCTCATGCATATTATCCATCATCTATACAAAGTTATATCACATACCAAATTCTCAACATGATCATCTACCCAATTCTTGAAAGATTCTTAAAATAATGCATTGATTTGTCATTCATCATCACAAAAATAATAAAAACCATCAAAATGCAAACCTAAACCAGGGTTGTCTCTGATTCCACACTTCATCTCTGGTTGATTTTGTTCTCCATCAGCAGATTCACCCCGACCTCCAGGATACTTCACATCAATCCTTTCTTTATTACCAATATACTCATCATCTTTCTTATTACGCTCCATAACTGGAGCACTACCATTAGCTGCAGAAACTCCACCATTTCTCCTACCATCTTCCTCTTTTTCTGACAAAATGGGTTCAGCCTCATTATCACCCCTATTCCGGTTCAACTCCGGTCCGATTTCACTCTCCGGCGACACTGAACCGCCGCCGCCGCCGCCGCCGCCTCTCTCCAAATCAGCCCCATGTCGATTCGTATCACTATTACTCGTATCATTTCGTCGACTGAAGCTCGAAGTCCCAACTTCACCGGAAAAAATGGAAACAAAGCCGGTCCTTTTAGCCCAAGATCTCAAATCTCTGGCATTGTGGTCACCTTGGGGTACAAAAGGCTCGATTTTGGACCCCAATTTTTTACCCTTTTGTTTATTTGATGATTCTGAGTTCGACCCACGTTCCATTTCAGCTGTTTTCTTTAAGAACTTTGCAGAAAACTCGATTAGAAGATAGACCCAGAATGGTTCACAAGTTTGGTGGAGATTCAGTGATGGGGGCACCTTCAATTTGAGTTCTTGTGTTGACCGTTAGGGGAAAGAGAGAGAGAGAGAAAATGGTAATGGTGTAAGGATTGAGGATTGTGGGTTGAAAATGGGTCAAAATGGTAATGTGATTGGCTGTCGGTGTCAACTGGTTTTCCTTCGATTTCAAGTTTTTCTCTTTTCATGTAAATTTCGGACCTTTTTATTTTTTAACATATATACGCATTCTCTAGCTCTGATTTCGCAAGTAAATATCTGAATGGTTGAGATATTTGTTACTGAATTTTTAAGTATTATACTAATATTGAATGGTTAAAACCTTTTTTTCTGAATTGGTTAGAAATTTGTCTTTTAATAGTTAAACGATATATTAGCTTTTAATGATTTAGATCTCCTAATGGTTCAACACTTAATGATTCAGACATTTTATTAGTTCAACACTTAATCATTCAGGATTAGTCAAACAGGCTCTAAGCTTGACGCTTTAGTTCAGATTCCTTTTTTAAATTCTAATAGTGTTTCTGGTTGAGTAAAGCCTAAAACGTCAAAACAAGTATTAAGGATTAAAATCTCGTCTCAGAAATACTTACTCGAATAGCAAGGGTAGTTTAAAACGTCATTAAAAAATTAAACATAAATTGCTTGATATTCATATCCATAATCCATATCAACTAACCACTAGGGTGGATTCACATTAGCGTTTTAAATAACAATTGCTATATTTATTGGGATACTCTTGGAGGAAAACTAGAATACCGCTCAAATTTAAAAGCCTAATATTACTAAAATATTATAACTTAAACGCTAAAAACTTATTAAAATTGAAAAGCCCAACTAAAACTTAAAAACAGGTTAAAAGGCCAACTCATTATCAAATAAAAATTAACAAGCCCACTCCCAATTAAATTAACAAGATCGAGAGCTAGAGCTGTTCAAATCGCTCGACATTCGCTCGACATTCGCTTGAAAAATGCACGGTTCGGTTGTAAACAAGCTGATCAGTTCAGTTCGGTTTTTCATTAATCTTATATAAAACTATATATGTCACACCCCGTTGACCGTTCCGCCTGTGATTGACTGATATCAACACAATGCAACGGAAAATAAACATAACTTAATTAATTCGCATCCAATCATCCATAATAATAATACTACAAATACTAGTTAAATGTTTTATAATCCCAAATACATAAGTTTAAGACAAATGTCTCAAATGATAACAATTAGAATGGGTGGTGGCTAAACTCCAAATGTCCGACTAGGTCGCTCCTTGTAAGGCCCCGTTCCGGGCAACTCACAGTTGGTTATTCATAGCATTAAATATACATAATATAATACAATTCTTAAAACAATACAACGGAAGTCATTAATAAAAACCATTCATTTTATTTATGATTATTGTTGTTATGCAATACAACATTGTTTAAACTACAAAAGAACACTTTCATTTATTGCATTACAAAACAACAATAATAACATGTGTGAATGGATTCCAATCTTGCCCTGCCGAGTAGCCTTCCCCGCGTGCCACCCTCAGCAACCATTACCTGCCAACTGAAAATGTATAAAAGTCAGCGTTGCTGAGTGAGTTCTAGTTTTAGTATATAAAAATACCTTACACATTTCATACATAAAATACTCTTTTCATATAAAGACTTTCTTTACTTTCACACATGTTCATTCGTTATCGCACGTATTCGTTCGTTTCATACTTTATCATTTCATTCGTTATCGCTCGTTTCGTACTTTATCCTTATCTTTTGCTATCGTTCGTTTCGTACTTCATCATTCATGCTTCATTACTTTGCTCGTTTCGTACTGATTTTAGATCCTGTCAGGCTTTTCCCCCATCGTGGTCCAAAACCACCATTCCGAGCACAAAGCTCCATTACTAATTGGCATGAAGCCCGTGGCCCGAAGCCATCATTCTAGGCATGAAGCCCATGGTCCGAAGCCACCATTCTAGGCACAAATCCCCGTTTCTAACTGGCACAAAGCCGTATCATATCTTGGCACAAAACCCGGGGTCGAATGACAAGGATCTCATTTCGTACTATGGGTTTAGTTACCAAGACTGACCCCCCTGTGTGTGAACCCTCATAGGTTAACCAAAATTGCATGTTATTATACACATAGTTGAGCTAACAACTCTCACAGAGTTGTGATTCTCCTTTCTAAAAGGATCTCAGATCTAGTTTAATCAATTAGGTTATGATTTGCAGCGGAATAGTATAAGAATTAGACGAAATTTAAGCAAGAACAGGATGAATATTCAATAAAACAGTAACAGTTATAGAGAGAGAAAGTTTTCTGCAAAAGAGAATGTTCTCATTCATTCATAAGCTTCGGTAATTACAAATTAGGTTAACTTTCCTTTTATAGAGGAAAGGTGACGTCAGCAGATGTCACCTGATAGTGACATCTAACCGTTTACACAAACAACTGAAAAATAACAAAACTACTGAAGATGTCCACAATAGCTGAGGACAACTTCTTACAATAAACGTTCAAGTATTAACTAATATTACAACTACTGAAAACAAACTACTGATTATAAACTACTGAAATGATAAACACAACTACTGAAAAGTAAACCATCACAATTACTGAAGAGTACTTCTTCAGCTGTTGTGACAACCTCTGAATACTTGGTCTTCAGACTTTGTCTTCAAACTCTGTCTACAGACTCTGTCTTCAGCTTTAGTCTTCAGACTTTGTCTTCAGCTTTATCTTCAGACTTTGTCTTCAGCTGATGAAGTCTTCTTCAGTTGTTATGATGTCTGTGAGACTTAAAGGTTTTTCTGATCCGGCTCATTGGTTCTTTTGGTCCAACAAACTCCCCCTGAACCAATGCAGCCAAAACCTTTAAGTTTATTGGTGTCCCACTTATTAGGCAAAAAGATAGTCTTTTTCT
>BJCO01362699.1:0-20995 GCA_018326465.1 Flaveria floridana
GTATATATATATATATATAAGTATATATATATATATATATATAATAGAGTACTCAAATTAATCATATATGTATATATGTGTATATATGTATATATGTGTATATATATATATACACGTCTCCCTCGTGTTTAAATATACGAGTAATCCAAATTACTATATATATAAGTATAAATAAAGATATATCCCTTTACGTGAAATCACGCATCGAACCCGAATTGACCCAAGAAAGATTGAATATGTTATAATGTTTATTACATGTGTTAAAAGACAATTATATATTGTAATAGGTGTTTGGTCGCTTGGGTTTACGCGCCTTGCAAGAAGTCTTTTGATTTCATTACTTGTTGTATCACACAAGTTGAGTTTCACGGCCTCGTTTTCATTTCAATTGTTTACAAATTTGGGGGAAAAGTATGCTCACCCATGTTATGCTGTGAACTCATTTAATCTTAGGACTGTTGTGTTTACTGTTTCATAAGTATATATCTGGTACATGCATGACTTGTTGTGTGGTTCTTTATTCACAACTATTTAATTTCGGTGTGAAACCGACGGACAGGTATTGGTAGTACTATTGGGCTGGCACCCCCTCCTTATTTGTTAGTATACTAGTTGGGACTAACAGTGGTCATGAGCGGACCCTAGAGTGAATATGTTCCGACAAGATCTGTGCGTACGTCGTAGGATTAGTTGTGATGCTCATGTTTACATGTGATATTGCTTGATTATAACTGTTTACACTGTGTCCTACAAAACTATTACACAACATCAAATATATTTACTACTAAACCTTCGAACTCACCAACAATATGTTAACCCTTTTGAGCATATCTTTTCAGGTAATAATCATTGTGGATAGCTAGGGATGCTGCCTAAGCGATGACCCTAGCATTTACATTATTAAACTATTGGATGTCACTGACAATTACGTTGGGTTTTCTTTGTTATTCATACTTGTTCACTTGCTCTCGGGTTGTGGGATTTACATTTCTTTTGACCATTTGGCTATGTTTGTCGTGGAATTGACAAACCGCGACACAAGTCTCATTTTGTGTCGGGTGACGTCATGACACGTTGACTTTTCATCATTTAATGCATCTCTATTAATTAACAATGTGTTATAACGATCCCGTTTGTTACATCCTCATGTTCCGCTATAAGCGGGGATGTGACATTTGTGTTTCAACGTGTTAAAGCTACAGATCATCCCACATCGGCTTCAGAGCAAATTCAAAAGGCAAAGTGCAATTCCTCCATTCTTTCATATCAAACTAGAATAGTTCATGTTGATAAAGGGAAACAAGAGACTGTTAAAGAATCATATGACCCAAGATATACTAAACCCGGATTCTATGATAACTTTTATGGTTATCATAAACTATTTAAGAAAAACATGCATGTGCATGATTAATATAAAAAGAATGTTGTTATGTTTGTGGAAAACCAAATCATATGGCATGCAATTGCATTCATCAACACAAATCAATTAGCAGACAAAAATTTTATAATTCAATTTCACATAACAGAAAATATTTTTTGTAAATGCCAAGTTTAATAAATGTGATTAAAAAAATAATAAAGTGTTGATGAAAGCAATGTTACATTGTTAAATGATAACTTGAAGAAAAATGTCATAAAATTGATAAACTAGCTCAAGAATGAAAAGTTAAGGACAAACCTACAATTTCAGAACATGTTGAAGTTTATGTGTTAAATAAGAAAAGAGATATATTTCTAAATCAGTAACATACTTCAATTTAAATAATGTTCTTAAGACAACAATAGCTTGGGTTCCTAAAACTAATTAATTCATTAATATGTGCAGGAACAACCAAGGCAAGCTATTGATAGCTTATGGCATATTGATAGTTGTTGTTCTAGACACATGACTAGTAATATATCACTATTACACAATGTTCAACCACATAATGGTGGTTATGCTATCTTTTCCAGGGACAAAGGAGGTAACATTACCAAGAAAGGTACAATAACGAATGGTGTTCAAAGCTTTGAAGATGTAAGTTTTGTTAAAGAATTAAAACACAACTTGATAAGTGTGTCTCAAATCTGTGACAAAGACTATTCCACTTATTTTACTAATAAAGAATGTCTAATAATTCAATGTGGTTTTGAAATATCAGAGGAATGAGTGTTGTTGAGAACTCTGAGAGACAAAGATACTTATTTGTTAGATATGAATGGTTCACATTATTTGGTAATTGCATCTTGTTTGTTATTAAAAGCCTCGGAGAGTGATTCAATGTTATGGCATCGTCGTCTTGGACATGTCAATATTAAAAAATATGAATAAATTAGGAAGAGGAAATCATGCTTTGGGTTTACCATTAAAAGAATTTTAACTTGTTGAATATTGTCTGTCATGTTCTAAGGGTAAACATCATAAACTTTTCACAAATTAGTTACACATACTAAAGTTGAATAAATATTATTGGACATGGATCTGTTTGGTCCTATAAGTGTGTTGAGCTTAGGGCATCGAGCATATTGTTTGGTTGTTACTTGATGATTTTTGGAGATTTACTTGGGTTTTCTTTTTAGCATCTAAGGATGAAACACCTCACTTGCTGATAACATTCATGACTCTTGTGACAAATCAAACTGATAAGAACATAGAGTGCGTCCAAAGTGATAAGGCAACAGAGTTTTGTAATATCATATTGAAAAAATTCTATGATTCAAAGGGGATAGCTAGACAATTCAGTGCATCAGGAACTCCACAACAAAATGGAGTTGCTAAACGAAGAAACAGAACATTAATTGAAGTTGCTCGAGCAATGCTATCTGCTCCTAAACTTCCATCATTCTTTTGGGCAGAAGTTTTCAATATCATTGGTTGTTCAGAATCATGTCTTGATATGTAAACAACAAAATATTACTCCTTATGAAATATTTTTTAAACATAAACCCAAAGTCAAATATTTTAAAGTATTTGGTGGTTGTTGTACTTTATTACACACATCCGATTCAAAATCTAAATTTGATGAAAAGGCTGATAATTGTTATTTTGTTAGTTACTCTGTTAACAAAGAGGCATATCAGGTTTATAATAAAAGATCTAAACAGATTATAGAGTCATTTAATATATATTGGCACCAATCTAACAAAACAGATGCAGGATCATCTCCTGATTGGGTATATAATTATGCTTCATTGTTTGACACCCTTAATCAATCTTTCTATGTTGCTGCAGATATAAACCCTTTCAAATAATCAAATAATGTTGTATTTTCTAATGACGATGGTCCAATTAAAGGAATATCTTTAGACTTAAGTTCGTCATCAGATGTTTTAGTTGTTCAACATTCTAATCCTAACTTGGCTCATGTTCTTGATTCAAATCAATCTTATTCACAAGGATCTTACTACTTCTTTTACACAAGACGTTCTGATTGAAACAATTCAATTCCTATTTGAAGATTTGCATGCTGAGTCATATTCGTCGGAAATAGTTGTATGTGATATTAATCAAGAAGAAACTATTTTTTTATCAACCGGAAGGAGAAGTTGTCGAGACAGAACATGTTGGACACATTTCTAACTTAGACGAAGTTAATTCTGAAGATGTGATTCCTCAATTGAGAATTCATAAAAATCATCCAACAGAAGCAATGATTGGTCCATTATCTAAAGGTGTACGCACTCGAAGTCAGTCAGAAGCAATCAGCACATGTCTTTATACATGCTTTATGTCTCAGATTATGCTGAAAAATGTGGAAATGGCTTTGAAAGAATACAACTGGATTGAAGCAATGCAAGATGAGTTGATGCTAAAAGAAACTTAACGTATGGCTTTTGTGTTAACTTCCAAAGGATAAGTTGCCTATTAGAACAAATAGATATTTCGCAATAAGACGGATGAAAAAGGTGTTATTGTTCGCAACAAGGCTCGACTTGTTTTACAAGGATTCTATCAAGTTGAAGGTCTTGATTATATAGAGGTATATGCTCCTATGGCTAGACTTGAAGCGATTCGTATTTTTCTTGCATATGCTTCCTTCATGAATTTCAAGGTTTATCAAATGGATGTTAAGACTGCATTCTTTTATGGCAAAATAAGAAAAGAAACTTATGCATGTCAACCTACTGGTTTTGAAGATCTAGATCATCCTGATTATGTTTACAAGTTAGACAAAGCTCTCTATAGGTTACATCAAGCACCTCGTGCATGGTATACCACTCTCACTCAACATTTGCTTGCAAATGGTTATTCTAGAGGTTCTATTAATCAAACTTATTCATCTACAAGACTTGTAATGATATTATTCTTGTCCAAATTTTTTTTGATGACATTATCTTTGGATCTCTCAATGATGATTTGTGTAAGGAGTTTGAAGCGATGATGAGGCTAAATTTTGAAATGAGTTCACTTGAGAAATTTTACTTTTCTTGGGCATCCAAGTTAAATAAGATGACCAGGGTATTTTGATACATCAAAAAAAATATGTTCATAATATTCTGGATAAATACAAGTTTCAAGACTCCAAGATTGCTCCAACCCCTATGTCATCCCATCCCATTTTATCTCCTGATCTCACTGGTGTAGACGTTGATCAACATCTTTACAGATTAATAATTAGATCCTTGATGTATCTCACTGCAAGCATGCCTGTCATCATGTTCCCTGTTTGTCAGTGTGCACGTTATCAGATTAATCCAAAAAAATCTCACATGAAGCTGTCAAGCGGATTTTCAAGTATCTCAAAGGCCAACCGCAACTTGGACTTTGGTATCCTAGGAATTTTGATCACTTATATGCATATACTGATAATGATTATGGTGTTTGTAACTTAGACAGGAAGTCAACAACATGTGGTTGGCAATTTCTTGGGAACCGGTTGATTTCATGGCAATGTAAAAAGCAGAACACTGTTTCAACATCCACTGCAAAAGTTGAATACGTGGCTGCATCAAGTTATTGTTCCCAAATTGTTTGGATTAAATAACAACTTCTTGGTTATGGCCTTAATATCTATGATATCATCATTTGGTGTGACAATTATACAGTCCTAAACATAGTGAAGAATCTCATTCAATATTTCAAGACAAAACACATTGACATCCGCATGCATTTTATCTATGACTATTTTGATAGAAAACTCATACATCTTGTTCAAGTCACATCTGATGAAAACATTGTTTATTTGTTTAACAATGCGCTTGATCATTCTCTCTTTGACTTTCTACTTAAATATTTGGGAATGATTAACTTTGGTTGATTTTACTAGAATCTTTACCAACAATATATTTTTTATTATTTGTTAAAATTATTATTTTATAAAGATAATCATAATTTTAGGGAGAGAAAACTTAAAAATATAATAAAAAGGATTTTTGGTTTAGGATTTAAAAATGAATTCTATGTATAAATAGGAAATAATAGTATATTTCATGATCTTGACATATCTTTACTACTATATAATACAAAACTTTGGACAAAAGGGTAATTTCACCTTAGAACGTAAGATGCGCCTGTTCTCTTCTCCCCACCACCGTTTCCCTGCAATCAATTGCCCTGCGATCAACAGTGTTGCCATTCAATGAGAGCACCCCAATCGCCCTTTGTTACCGCTCTGGAATGATGGATTGAATAAAGGCAGTGACACCGGCGTTCAGGTTCCGCTGTACCGTCACATTGCTTGGAACACGATTTTGCTTCCTTACTCAGTTTCAAATAACTTGATTTCAAGTGCCTTGTTCTCCTTCTCCCCACACTAAACACTCGATTGTGTTGTTTTGTATTGTAAGGTGTGTTCCGGTGATTCTATTTCCTTACTCCTTGATTAGGTCACTAAGGCTCTTCTATTAAAGTTAACTTTAATTTCAAGTTAACTTTAATTTCTAATTGGGTGTCTGTAATTTAACAATTACATGTTCAAACAATCGTTTATGAATTATGGGTCGGTGTTGAATTTGCGTATTTTTATGTTATTTCGATACTAATTGAAGTCGATTGTGTGTGGAGTTTGTAATCCCCAATATATACACCTTATCTATACTGGATTTGGCCTTGATTGTGTGTGAAGTTTGCTTTAAAAGTTTGAAAATTGAAGGCATATGTAATTGTTGACTATTGGTGAAACTATGAAATTGATTTTCTTTAATCTTAAATGCAGTTCATCAATACTAGTGCTAAGGAGTTTTATGAGCTCGAGTGCCTGTTGACGATGATTGGATTTTGTAATTAGGTAACAACCTTCAGTTTTAATATAGTTAATATAGTTAACATCATCACTTGTAACTATTACATTTGGGTTTTCTATTAAAAATTACCCTCATAATGAATTTTCTCTTTTCTTTTTATTATGGAAAATTCTATGAGTGTTTATCAAGATAGATATTTTCATGTTCAGCCCAGACAAAGTTGGTGTCTTGAAATTCATATTTCGATTAATATTGTAAGCAAATAAGGGCAAAAAAGACTTATGGATAGAGCAAAACATAGCTTCTATTAGCCAACAAGACCATTGCCTTAACATTAATTACTAGGTTGGGGAATAAAATATTATAATTACAAATTTGGATTGTCGACTTTGTTGCTATTTTATGAAATTTGTGCCGAATGTTTCTTTCTAAAGACTAGAACCATCATTTTTATATTCTCTTGGAGTACAAATTAAAAAGCTTGAATGAGCTGATCAATATTTATAAACTTTATAGTATTGATTTATAACAATGGTTTGTAACATTTGGTAAAGGAATCCTGCTGCCTATAATGGGTTGTATGATAAACAACAGTTTCATTTGGTGCTACACACCTTTTACAACGAATGGTCTTTAAAAGCTAAACTAGCGGAAGCCACTTGCGCATTGTGCGGGAAATGGAGGCAATTGGTGGTAATGTGACAACTTTTGCTTTTGGGAGCAAATGGATTACACTTACGATGCCCTGAAAACTTACGTAAGAAATCAAGCTTTCATTTGGTAGAGCTATTTGTTGACTCCGTAAGAAATCAAGCTTTCTTGGATTGGAGGTTATCCTTTTTTTCTATTCAATATTTTAGTAATATATCAGTGTGTTCATCTTGCGTTTTTTTAATTGAAAAGGTTACTTATTTCTAGATTGAGAAGGTGAAGGCTGAGATTTGTGAATATGCCAATAATTCTACGGCCTTCCTTTTAGAGGCCATTCATTCAGTTGGATATTCTTGTCCACGTGCAAACTCACTTGATGCATCTAAAGGTTTACATAGCAGAATAAACAGTAATATTTCGGAGGGATTTGTTGTTGTAAGTCTCACACCGTAGGTTTAACTAAAGGATTGTTCTTTTAAATAGCTTATCTGCTGATTGTCTTTCAATAGCACACAAGCAATTCTAAGTGTTTGGATAAAGAAAGGAGTTTATGCTTATCTGTGTATTGTAGTATGCAATAACTTTTTTAATAAGCACTTTGAAATTAATTATATCAAACTGTATTCTTGATGGATCAAAATTTGAATTTTACCCTAAAAAAGAAGCAATTACTTAATTCTACTAATAAACATAAGCACAATTGCAAGTTGTTTGTGTATGCAACTTCAAAACTCTCTTACTCATCCCATTTGGATTTTATTGTTAATGATTGTGATAGAAAGTGCTAGGCAGGAGTTGAACACGTGGAACTGTTAAAATACACCGGACCTCTTCTTTTTCATTTGCCGGGTGGTGCTCAGTTTGAGGAGCCAAAATCAATTTATGTTGGAGGTGATCACTGTGTTATAGCGGATACAGGGTTGTCTTCTTATATTTTACTTCACATTAAGGTTTTTTTTATTTGTATGTAATACTTCACACTGAGTATTTTATTTGTATGCAAAGGTACAAAATATGTTTTCTTATATATATTGACGGGTTGGGAAAATAGCATCAATCTAGGTTGCATTTTTATCGGTGCTTAATCCTTTCAAAATGGTAGCAACAAACCCCTTTTTGTTTACCGATGATTGATTCGTGTGCGATACATTGTGGATTGAAAAATTTTTAGCCGTTTCAACAATTTTTTATTGAAAATTTGCTTGAATTAGATTCTTTCGGTTGTTGGTTTAGCAATTTTTTTGATTTTTTCCATCAACAATTTTTTTCATTTTGGTACGAAGTTTTAGTGCCCAGTTGGTGGCAAATGCACACGGAGCAACAGACATGGGTGTTAAGGTATGTGTTCTAATATTTGCTTTGAAGATCTGTTTATTATCATATCTTAGGAAAAACTATACAATTTTTTTGTCATATAACTGTTATCATAATAACCTATTTTATCCTTCATGCTCAATGCAATATGGGTTATGCATTCATCAAAATGATTTTTCCTTGATAAATTATATCCTTTTATGAGGTTTTTCTTTTGCAATCAGTTTTAGCTACTTCTTTTCTTCTACACATTTAAGTTGTTATAAATTAAATGACTCATTTATTTGATTGAATAAGTGCTTATTATTTCATGCTGCAAATTAATATATAAAGAAATGTTGGTTAATTTTGTGGTTTTTTTTTGTAGATTTAGAGCGATATTGATGCTGATTTGAAGGTAGGACAATGACATTGGCACTGATTTATCACATTTTACCCTATTGTCATTATTTTGCAGTTATTATGACTATGCTTTGAAATGTGTCAAATGTATCTATGTCATAATAGGATGGGATATTGGAATAACACATACATTGTTGGTGAACAAGTAGCATTGACCACTCCTCACATTTATGTACAAGTGTTCTATGTAATAATTCTTATTTTACTCCTCATTTAATAAACTTCTTCTGATTAATACATTAACTGATTCACATTATTAATACATTATTTAATAATATAAGATTATTTAATTCACAACATTATTATTTATAATACTTTAAATTAACATTTAAATTTAATATTATCTTATTTGAATACTTAACTATATAAGTACTAATATTTTTATAATAATAATAATAATAATAATAATAATAATAATAATAATAATAATAATAATAATAATAATAATAGTAATTATATTATTATTATTTTTATAATAAAATTTATAAATAAGTAGTATATTATTTGAATACTTAACTATATAACAATTAAATACTTTTATTGATAGAATTAAATGTATAGATCTGTGATGATATTAGAAGACAATTCGATGAAAAAACAAACACAGTAATCAAATCAAAGCACAATATCAACAAAAAGTCATAGAGTTTATTTATAATAGCAAAGACAATTACAATATGTAGGTAGCAGATTCTATCAAGTCTATCTAAACTATACAAGTCTAAGCTATATATACTATCAATAAACAAAGAAACTAACTAATTACAAGACTAGTCCCTATACTATGACAGAAACATAAAAGGACACATAAAGACAACATGTTAATCATTCGAGAAGCACTAACATTTATACTTATGATGATAATAATAATCAATATCTATATTATTTTTTACTATTATATAAACTATTTGAGGACAACACTTGTAATACTACTCGAAAATTAATACAACTAATATTTTTTAAACACAAGGTCCAACTGTTATATATAATAAATTCTAATTTGCCCCTATTTAATAAATTTATTGTAATGCCTCGAAATTTCCGAATCAAGTCATTTAATAATAATGGGCTTTGTTAAAGGTTAATTAATATAAATAAGGAAGAAATGTGGGTTATGGACTAAATTAACCCTAATGGGCTAAGTTTTGATGGGTTTAAAGGCTTATAATCAGCCCTTAAACATGCATGATCAACCCCCACCCTCCTCATTTGCAACCCTAGCCCCCAACTTCTAGAGAAAGAAAGTAGAGAGAGAAGGTGAAGAAAACTCAAGATTTGATGTTCCATTGTTGAAGGGATTGAAGATCTTTGAGTTTTAGCTTTAAACCACAAGAAAGGAGCAATAAATCAAGGTAAGAATCGTCCTCTAAACGCCTCTGTAGAACATATCCGAATTTCTACAGTTTTGGGTTCAAAAGTTTTAAAGAATCAAATAAAGCTCAAATTTTTACGTATGAAAACGTGTAAAAATGATAGATATAGTTTCATGTATGATAAACCAAGGATTTGGACATAAAAAGTTAAGATTTTAGGTTAAAAACGGGCTGGTTTGTCATTTTTATACGTCCAACGAAACTGTGAGCCCGAACAACGAAACTGTGGGCTCTTCCATTGAAACTAGGAGAATTCCCAGCCCAGTGAAACTACAGTTTCGTTGGTAATTTCGCTAGTGCCTAGGTTGACCGGTAGAACTTGCGAACCTAGGAAATTCCAACAAAAGTTTGGCGCACTGTTGATACATCTTTATGTACCTAGTTTATGATCTTAAAAGTGTTTCATGTCTTAAACTGATGTAATCGGATGCCATGTGATGATTTAATGATATATGAAATGCATTTTGATGTTTATTTGTGATTGATTATGTCATATTGTCATTATATTGAATGTGATTCACATGTATGAACTTTTTATATAGGTTTGATGTCGTTTACATAGTTCTAAGTCAATAAGAACTTAGAAATGTGTTCAACTTAGTCATGTGGTAGTTCATGCTAATGGACCATACGCGTGAATGAACCATGCTTATGGACCAGTCGCACGAGTGAACCAGGAGACTGGATCAGTCGCATGACTGAGACATAAGATTGATTCAGTCGCACGACTGAACCTTCAGTCATGCGTATGAGTCAACCGCATTAGTCAGTCGCACGACTGAACCATGCTAATGGTTCAGTCGTACGAATGGAAACAAACCTATAAATACCACGTAATTAGTGGAAAAACATAACACTTCGAATACTATCATACCCTAGTCGTCCAGAGCGTCCAAGTTTGTCAATCCAAGTTCATAGTTCATTCCTGATTGATTCTAGTCTGTTCTTAACGTTTGTTTCATCGTTAGATCGATCTGGTTATTCGTTCTCACTGATTGGATCGCAAATCAAATAGAATTCCGTGCTATTTGATATAGTTTCATGCAGAATCCGTTAGTACTCCATACGAAAATGGTCCTAACAAGTGGTATCAGAGCTTAGGCTCGTGATTTTGCATGGATTCAATTGGTTTTGGTGTTAAAACTAACGTTTTTCAATCAAAAGATCCACCTTTTTGCTTCAAAAAGTGTTTTTGACAAGTGCATGTGTTAAAGTTTCGTTTTTTCATCAAACGGCAGATTAGGGTTTCTGGAAAAGTCGTATCTTGTGTCAAAGTGTTCAAAAGTCGATTTTTTTCAAACACAGCTGTCTTCAGTCGCAAGATTGACTCAATCGCACGACTGAATCCCATTCGTATACACCCATTCGCACGATTGAACTCAGCCGCCTCACTCATTCGCACGGTTAAGCTACTCCAGCCGGTCGATCCCAATCGTCCTGCTCATTCGCACGACTGAATCCAATTGCATGATTGAATCCATTCACATCCTTCATTCGCACGAGTGACCCAGTCGCATAGCTCATTCGCACGAGTTAATTTGTCCTATTCTAAGTTCACCATGTTCAAAGCAATGGAAAACCAGTTTGCTGCATTCACTGCTGGAGAGGACTCGCGTATCCAGAATCTTCTACTTCTGGAAAATAAGATTTGAAACCACAACAAACCGCCAAAGCTGTTAACATTGGATGAATACCCACAGTGGAAACAACGGTTTGAAATCTACTTGAATGGAGTTGACCCAAACCTTTGGACATCTATTGAGACTGGTGACACGGTACCAGTCAGTGCTAATAGGGTAAAGTTGACTTTGGGAGGAATGAGTGAATCCCAGAAGACTTTGCATAATGCTGAAAAGAAAGCATATGCCTTGTTGACTCAGTTTATACCTAAGGACATATTTCATTAGTTCTCTAAGAACAAGCAGTCTAAGAAATTATGGGAGGCCTTGGAAAAGCGATACGAAGGCAATGCAACTCTGAAAGCACCGAAGGCAAAAGCTCTTATGAAGGAATTTGACAATTTCTCTCCGATTGGGAATGAGAGCTTGGATGATATCATAGATCGTTTTTATCATCTGATGAGTGAGTTGCATACTCATGGCGTGACCACCTCCATGGAAGACAAAGTCTCTAGTTTTGCTGATGGTCTGCTATATAAATAGGATCCATTTGTGTCTAATTTAAGACAAAACGACACTCTTGCTACATTATACATAAATGATTTTATTTTAAAGTTAAGGGAGGGAGAACCGCGTCAGAAATACAAGTTAAAGAAATGATCCTATGCTCAGAATCCTGCACTATACAATTTAGTTCAAACTCTGGCTGCTTCAGGCGCACCGCTACAAACAACATTTGTGTCTAACTCGTCTGCTCCTTCCCAAAGCAGTTCATCGGGTACCGAAACGTCAGGGTCATCTGTAACCCAATACATTGTTCCTGAGGCAAATACAACCAAGCTGAAGACCGAGAATCTCGAAAATGTCACCGTGGAAGTTGCTAAAGAGCACATGGATCTTCTAGCTGTTGTCATTCAATCTTATGATGGGTTAGTTGCTAGAAATATTGCAAAACAGTCATCTTGCTGACGAGGACTATGAGCAAGTTGATGAAACTGAGTTGGAACACATGGATATTATGTGGGCCTTGGCTAGTGCTGTCAGAAGAGCAAAGAAGTTTGTAAAGAAGATGGGGCAAAACTTGGTTGCAACTAAAGACACAACATTTGGGTTTGATAAAACCAAGGTCACGTGCTTCAATTGTGGAGAAAAGGGGCACTTCAAACGTGAGTGCGTAAAGCCGAAGAAGACTGGAAATGACAATCCTTTTCCCTCGTTCAACCGTCAAGACAAGGATAAGACTGGAGCATCATCTTTAAGTAAAGAGTCTAAGGCTTTGGTTGCTCAAGGTGATGAAGGACAAGACTGGTCCTTTCGGTTCGTATCTGAGGGTGAATCAAATATTGCATTAGTTGATACCTTGGATGATGGATCTGCAAGTGAGGGAGACATCATAGCTGAGCATGCACATTCAGATATTGAAGAAGCTATGGATGTCGTTGATTATTTGGTTGAAGAAGAGCTAAGTGCTGCAAACTCAGAATCTCCAGTCACTGAAGAGTCTGACACTGCACTGATGGCTGATTCGTCTGGTTCTGCACAGGTATATTCTAAAGACGAATTGTTTGATAAACATGCTTGTACTAAATGAGATAAATTTAGAGAAAGCATTGATTTAAAATATACAAGGTTATTAGAACACAATGATCATCTAGTAAATGATTTACAACTCTGCAATGAAGCAAATCGTGTCTTGAAACAAAAAGAGTGCAGCTTTAAAGAAAAGATAGAACTTTTAGGGAAACAATTAAGGGAAACTGAGGTTGTTGCTCTAAATCAATCAAACGACATTAAGTTCTATTTAAATTCTTTGGAAGAAACTAAAAAGGGGAAAGCAGTTTTGCAAGTCGAAGTTGAATCTTTAAAACAAAAACTGCACAGCTTAGCAAGTTCTTCTCACATAGTTCCAAACTTAGTGAAAGAAAGAAATGGCGGGGAAGGTCTGGTTTATAAAGTAGTACTATCACCACATGCAATCCTTTTGAACACTAAATGTAGACCAATCAATAATAACATGGTAAAGGATCATGTGGTGTCTACTCCTCTGGTCAGTGATCCAAATTCTACGGGTAAACCAGTGAAGTCTGTCACTGAACAGAAGGATACTACTTTGGGATCTAAAGATAAGATGCCTATTGAGGATTTGGCTGATAAAATTGAAAAGGTTAAGTTAGAGTCAGGTTCACAAACGTCTACTTCAGAACCTAAACAGTCTAAACCAACAAACCCTAAACGTGTTAACAATCAAAATGCTAATAAAACAAAGGCAAAAGATGTTCAAACTGTCAAGACAATTAAATTTTTTAAAGAAGGTGAAACATCTAAAAAGGAAGAGAAATTACCCAGCCCCCTACCTCACTCAACCACACATCAACATTTTCCACAATATGTTGAAGGGAGATCCTGTTACATTTGTGTAAAACGAGGACATATTTCTCCAAATTGTCCTTATTATCAGACACCTAAAAAGAACATTGAACTTTTTGATGAAAAACCAAGATTTTCTAAAATTAGATCTAATACTCCTCCAAGATACCAAAGGCCACACAGACAAACTCAAAGCGAGGTTGTGTCACCTAAGGTTAAACCTAGGATTATTAGTGAACCTAAAGTTCAAACCATAAGCCAGTCATCTATTTACCATAAACAGGCATTACATAAAACTGGTTTATGAAAAAAAAAATCAAGTAATGTGTCTGATAGTGAGGACAAGAAGAAGAAAGATGTGTCCTCGTCCTCTGAAGGACAGTGGGTTGAGTTTATGATTTATGATACCTCTGGGACACCCAAGCCAGTTAAGGCTTGGGTGCGAAACTTGAACTAATCATTTCCTTTGTATGTGCAAGGTGTCCGCTATAGCGCTATCACTAAGACCTCGACTATTGACAGTGGGGTTTCCAGGCACATGACCAGGAATTCGTCCCTCCTTTTCAACGTCAAGCAAATTAAAGGGGGACACGTATCATTCGCTGGGAATAAAGGAGGTTACATTACCGCACAAGGCGAAGTGGGAAACGAGAAAGTGAAGTTCGACAAGGTCAACAACTTGCTTTCTGTCTCCTAAATTTGTGATAAGGGTTTCAAGGTTGTTTTTGACAACAAGAAGTGCTACATACTGAAGGAGTATGTTATCAAGGAGGATAAAGTTTTAATGTCAGCTTCAAGATATAATGACCTGTATGTCTTGGATCTATCAAAAGCCTACACAACTGAGTCTACTGCTCAGTGTTTATTGTCAAAGGCAACAGAGAGGGATTCAGTCTCCTGGCATAGGAGAATGGCACTAAATAGGTTCTTTGGTTCAAGAAAGATGACCAAGGGGTCATAATCAGAAACAGGGCTCGGCTTGTCGTTCAAGGGTTTAGGCAAGTCGAAGGCATTGACTACAATGAAGTGTTTGCACCTGTGGCAAGGATGGAAGCAATTCGTATCTTCCTACCCTATGCATCCTATATGAATATCAAAGTTTATCAATTTGATGTGAAAAGTGCATTCCTTCATGGTGAAATTCATAAAACGGTGTACGTCAGTCAACCCGAAGGATTTGAGGATCCTTATCATCGGGATAGGGTTTATAAACTGGACAAGGCTTTGTACGGGCTTCATCAAGCCCCTCAAGTCTGGTATGAGAAACTCTCTACTTATCTGCTGAAACATGGTTTTCGCATAGGGGTCATTGAATGCACGTTGTTCATCAAAGAAAAAGATGGTGATTTACTACTGGTGCAGATATACGTGGACGACATAATCTTCGGTTCCAAAAACGATGCATTATGTAAAAAATTCAAATCAGTGATGAAAGCTGAGTTTGAGATGAGTGCCATGGGAGAAATGAAGTTCTTTCTTGGTTTACAGGTGGATCAGACATCAAATGGAATTTTCCTTGCCACAGGTGCAAACACTTCATTGTAGTCAAAGAAAGATAACCAAGGGGTCATAATCAGAAGCAGACGTTTGTTGCTCTGTCAACATGTGAAGCTGTATACGTTGCTGCTGCAAGTTGTTGTTCACAAATCATTTGGATTCAACAACAAATGCGAGACTACGGTTTGCAATTTTCTAACACCCCTATTTTTGTTAATAATTCTGCTGCTATTGCTATCACTAAAAATCCGGTCCAACATCCAAAAACTAAACACGTCGGTATTAAATATCACTTTATACGTGACTGTTTTGAAAAGCAATTAATCGATGTTGTTAAAATTAACACGGATTTCCAACACGCCGATCTCTACACAAAAGCTTTTGATACACCTCGGTTTCTTTACTTATTAGAGGTCAATGGCGTTAAAAAGAAAAGTGGTGTGATTCCAGAAGAATCGAATTCTTAGTTCATCTTTATGTTTTATTTATTTGTTAATTTTTCTTTATTTTAATTTTCCTGTCTTTAAAAATCCGAAAAAACACAAAAAGATTTTCGGTTTTAGGATTTTAGGGGGAGAAAAGTTTAGTTTTAGTATTTAATTACTTAAAAAAAACAAGGGCAGATAAGCTGAAAAGCAAGTAAATCAAATATATGAGATTGATTCAAAACTATGAAAAATGATAGTACACAGGGAACTAATTGTTTAGGACATAAAAAGGACTTAAATGATCAAATGCTATATTAAAATGACAAGTCTGAGAAGTCTAAGCCCAATAAAGGAAAAATGATAGTACAATAGTCTATTACTGAGGTTACATAGAGAAAGTAGGCTTAGGGGTTGCTAGTCCATTAAATGATGTGTCGGTAGATTCAACACAATTGACAAGTAGACTTCATTGATGAAACATTTAAAACTAAATCATTCAACAGGCTGTGGGTTTCCATCTTATCCCTGGTTAACACAATTAACGCATTTCCAATAAGGGGTGACGAGCAAAATAAACGCCACAAATGTGTGCGGATGACCATAAACATGAGCAATCAAGCTAATGACTAAGGTTGTTGACACGTAATGTGCAAAAGAAAAGGTGCTCTAACAAGAAGATAGGTTGTGTGCCTCTCTATTGTGCGATGACACTGACATGAGGATAAGCACAAACTAAATATTCTAGAATTCATTTTTGTTTGCTACTCTCTACTGTGCGATGGCACTGACCTGAGGCTTGGCATCTCTTTGAAAGCTCCTAGAATAGTTTCTTCTTGTCAAAAACCCGTAGACCGCTCAAAATCTCCTGAGGAATGTTGATTACCATATAAGTGTGAGATTCACAAATGCTTGTTGAAATAATAAACCTAACTCATCATTAATGTGAGTCAAAAATCTGTGGATGGATTTAAGTGGACAAATATACTGACAATCATCGTAGCTGCAACTCTCGACAGTCAAAATCATTGTGTGCTTCTTACAGCTCTAGTATGATTTCCTGTGAGTGCTATTGACTCTGAGATAAATATGAATCAATTAAACAAACATATACAAAAGGGTCCCAAATGATTATGTTTATACCTGTATGATTCCATATGAATCTTTCCAGAAATGCCAAAAAATTGAGGTTCTTCTGCTCAGGGGGGGAAACCAGTTAAATGACATTTAAAAGTTTTCAACCACCTAAAATAAAAACACAAAAATATGTCTTGTTTTGTTTTAATTAAGTTGTTTTCTGTTTTAGTTATCATGTTTGTGTCGATATCGGACTATGTAACAAGATGAACTCTGTGAATCATAAATTAAAAGGGTCATGTTTGAAGTGACCAAACGGTAGTGAAATTAAAAGGATCACATCTGAGGTGATCAAGGTTTGTAAATTAAAAGGGTCACGTCTGAGGTGACCAAACGGTTTCAATTAAAAGGATCACGTTAGAGGTGATCAATCGGTTTTAAATTAAAAGGATCACGACTGAGGTGATCAAATGGTTTTCTCTTAAAAAGATCATGTCTGAGATGATCAATGGTCATAACGTTATATATCAAAGTTAAATTTGAGTGTGTTGGAATATATGAAGTCAAATTCATAAGTATGAACGAATCGCACGATTGGATCATAAGTATGAACCAATCGCACGATTGAATCATAAGTATCAGCCAATCGTACTATTGGACTATAAGTATGAACCAATCACACGATTGGACCATGAGTATGGGTCAACTATATGATTGGATCACAAGTACGAACCAATCGTATGACTGGATGAAGGAGTCTGACTCAGTCGCACGATTGAATCAAGTGTATGGGTCCAGTCGCACGACTGAAACCCAAAACAGTATAAAAAGGGGTTCAGTCAGTCGTAAACCCTACGCGACTTCAAAAACTATCAAAAACCGCCTAACTACCCAGCCACTCTGCCCAAATTTTTCTTGTTGATTTCCTCTCCGATTGTGTTACTAACCATCTTATCTACAGGTACTTTTAGAACTGAAATCATGACTAATAAGGAGATTAAATGACCTAAAATGTCCGAATTTGTTAAAAAACAAGAACCGGGACTAAAACCCTAAAATAGAACACTTAAAGGGACGTAACGTTGATTTAAATGACTTTAAGGGTTATTTCGAGTCCCTGCGAACCTAATGAATCTAAACTCGAAGAGTAATTGAACGTTTTGACAAAGATTCAAATTTTTGGTGTCGAACAGTGCAGATACGAATGGACAGGCTGATGAACTTCAGTCGGATGATTGAGCCAGATGTATGATTCAATCGCACGATTGAATCAATCGGTGACTCAGTCGCACGACTGACTCAATCACACGACATAGCATACGACTAAGTTCAGTCATAGGCTCAATCGTACGACTGCGCTCAGTCGCATGGTTCAATCGTACGATTGAACTAGTTGGTCATAATCTGTTCTAATTCAATTGTTCTGTGTTATGAACGGATCTAACGTATTGGTTTCTTGTGTTGCAGCAACATGGCTGGGAGATGGATGATGAGCACCAAGCACAACATTTGTGCTCATCTAGATGCTACATCCCGAAATGCGTCTAAGTTCGCAGGGATCATTGCTTTTCTGCTTGTATCGAGGATTTACAGAGCCATCTCGACTCCCTGCACACTGTACAGGTCCATTCAGCAGGCATTCTAGGAGAATGCCACAGTCGATAGATCAGTTGAGCCGTATAGTATCCGGAGTTCTATCTTCGGCCAAGACATAGACGTAGGGGAGGACGACATACGGAGAGTCTTGGATCTGGGTGAGGACGAAGCCTACCCAACCAAGCTGCATCCCCGGACTGTTTGGGGATGTTTCCTAAGGATCAAGTACGCCGGCGGCATCAATGTCGGTGTGCTAAACAAGAGCAACATGTGCCCCCAGTTTAAGTATTTGGCACATGTGATCCTTAAGTGCATTGCCTCCAGGCGTGGAGGATTTGATGAGATGTCCGACCAAATCAAGAACGCATACGTTGCGTTGGTACTGAACCACCCGTTCTGTTTCTCTCACATGTTCTTCACATATCTGACAGAGTATATAGAGGCGAAGGGCAAGGAAGGCTTCTGCATGTATCTGAGGTTCTTATAGATGATTATAGACGAGAAGCTTCCTCAGTTGCCCAAGGAGAAAGTTGACGCTGTGAGTTTAGAGGTGATGGATGACACCACTTTGGGTCGGATGAAGGTGTTCCGGGGGAAGCAGGTGAAGCCCCCTATTAGGAGACTTTTCGGCCATCTGGCCAACAAGGACTATGTGGCGCCCTCTCGAAAGAAGTGGTGTCATGATGACTGTGATTCTGACGTTGAGCCCATTGTGGTTCAAGCTGAAGATGAAGACGATGATGATGACCATGATGATGGTCAGGGTGGTGGAGATGCTGGCTCTAGTCATCCACGAGCCACCGACACGTCTATTATGTCTCCACCTCCTCCACACAGTAGTTCCTCAGCTCCTGGTGGGGCTGAGCAGGTTGCCATCCATCGGGACTTCCTAGTCGATAAACAAGAGGAGGAATCAGATGAGGAGCCTCTGACAAGGACAGTCGGTAGCCAAGTCGTGGCTACCGAAAAGGGCAAAGAGGCGGTTGGGGGATGCTAGGCTGGGTCTGAGGGTGGTGATACTAATGTCACTGATCCTACTTATACACCCGACCAACCTATTAGCCCAGGGGGAGCCCCGATTGCCAAGGGCTCGAGGAGGAAGAGAATGGCCCAGCCTCACCGCAAGAAGGAAAGAGGCGAAGGATTTTTCTGATTAGCTCTTCCACCACCACAGCTACTACACAACCACCACTCCTACCACCACCCGTACCACCACTCCTACCACCACTACTACTAGCACCACTACAACCACTACTACTCCTACCACCACACCTACTATACCCATATCAATTCTGCCACAACCTACTTCCATCCCTACTCCTATCTATACCACAGCAACCACCACACCTACTATACCCTAACCGGGTCCTTCCACCTCAGTTACACCTCCATAGGGATCTTCTCTACCCACCGTAGGGTTAGAGAAGCAGCTGGCTAGCCTCAATAGACTGGTGCTCAAGCTACTCGTGACAGATGATCTGAGAGCTAACCAGATGAATCAGTTGATGGTTGTCAATGCTGCTCAGGGCAAACAAATAGCCCTTCTAACAGAGAATGATGCTGCTCACGAGAGAGCGTTGGTTAGAGCTCACTGTGCCCTTACTACACAATATGAGCTATTGATGGCATTGATTAAGAGGATCGAGGAGGTGGAGAAGAAGAACAAGAAACTGATGTTAAGGTTGAAACGAACGAAGGGTGAACCCTTAAAGATAAAGGGTGATGGTGATGATGGTGATGATGATGACGATGATTCTTCTGATGATAAATCTGATGATGGTGATGAGGTTAAGGCGGAAGGAAGTGGGAAAGATAAGGAAGGAGTGGATGATGATGAGCATGAAGGTGATGCCTCTGCATCAGTCTCAAATCGATCTGCTCAGGAAAGGCGTACTAAAAGGAATCAAGATCAGAGACCCTCTTCCTCAGCTCCTCAAGCTGAAGAGACGAGCGACCAAGGCAAAAGTAATGACTAGATGTTTTGTATTTGTAAACTTTTGTACTTGAATTATGTATTACATCAATGTAATTAATGATTATTAATGATTAACAGTCTTGATTAATGAATTATGCTTAATGTGTTTATTGTTTAAATCAAACAGATAAAGCTCAACAGACAGACGAGTATGATATCGTCCCCCTTCAGCAAATCAAGACTCAACTCACCATGATTCTTGATTTGCAAGGGATCGTAAGAAGATCTGTGAGCTACACTCCTGAGGAAGGAGAGATCATCCATGACCTTACTGATGAGCAGCTCGTTGACATGTTTAGACTTAATCCAGATGAGCTAGTCAAGGATGCTCCTCAAGTCGACGTCGTGAGTGACGAGGAGCTGCAGGTTGTGGATGAGATTGAGATAGAGGATATAACGTCTGAATACTATCCTCAGTACACTGACCAAGAGGGTAATGTTATCCCAACTTGGGTGAAACGTTTGGTAGTGCTACTTTCGATAAGTTGGCTGAGACAGAGAAGAAAAAAAGAGAAAGATGAAGGGAAAGCCCAAGCT
>BJCO01362700.1:0-13157 GCA_018326465.1 Flaveria floridana
TGTTGACATCTTCAGTAGTTTTATGTTCTATCAGTTGTAAGTTTAATAATCGGTTGATGTCACTGTCAAGTGACATCATCACCCATCCTTTTGCCGCCTATAAAAGGATGGTGAACCATGCTGTATTAGGTGCCGAAACGTGTTGAGTAATAGAAAATCTTTTTTTTTTCGCAGAACTTTTCTCTCTCTCTATGTTTGTACTTTTACATGCAAAACATTTTGTATTCTTGCTTTAATTGCTAATTTCGTTCTAAATCCGCTGCAAAAACAATCTTATTGATCAAACTAGAGGCTGAGATCCTATCACTTCCAAAGTATAAATGCTTTCGAAAGAACTTATTCTTCCAAAGCCATTTAAGCTTTGGAAGAACCAAATATGAACCAGTGGAAAAAAGTATGGTTCGACTGACACTTGTTGCCAACACTTATATACTGCATGGCGCTTTCTCACGCCCATGTAGTTGAGCATACTTTAATCCACTTTTCACCTTTTTATCAGTTAGTACTGTTACCAAATTTAGTTGGTAACAAAAGGTAAGTCATGGACATGTCATGACTACCTAGTCTAGGATAGTATTTTATCTTATATGCTTTACTTCTAGTAATGTAGTATTTGTCTAGTTGTAAATTACAACTGGTTATCCAAGTATAACTGGCTGTAGATAGTAGTATATATAGTTTCTCATTGTAACGCACTAAGTCATGCTTGTAAGAGTCTTGTAACATTAAGTTGAGAAGTAATATATACAAGTATCTTGAAAACCATTCTTATATTCATTAACTTAGTATATTATTATCAACTTAGTTAAGATATTCTACTTTATCATCCGAGTGTGTTTAAGTGAGTTTAAGAGATAAAACTTGTGTTGAGAGACAAGTACCGATCCTGCATCACATCTTATGGTCCTGACCTTGTGATCATATTGATTCTCAATTTTCAGAGTGAAGTTCTATAAGATCTCAGGAGTCTCATCCTTAGTTCTAAGGAAAAAGACCCAAGTGAATCTTGTTATGTAACCTGTGATCACCAAACAATATGAGGTCCTTTGTAGACTCATTACACTGGTGGAGCTAAAGAGATCCATGTGTAATAAGTGTAAGGGAGTAGTGATGGAGTTCTTTTCCTTTGGTTTGTGATACACCTTGTGTTGCTTCCCCTTCAGGCATGCAACACATTGATCATTACTTGTAAACTCTATCTTTGGCATTCCAGTTACTAAATCAATCTTAATTAATGTTATTCATGTTCTTAAAGTTTACATGCCACATTCTTTTATGCCTAAGGAATGACTCTCACTACTTGCTTTAGATAGAAAGCAAGAGATTCTCTTAAGGGAGATGTTTCCTACTAATCCATCTTGTACATGTTCCCTTCCTGGGACTCTGAGCAAGATATACTCTTGAGGAATGACCACCCCAGGCTTGAGAACAATGCAGTCATCTCAGTGAAGAGCATGTTATGATTTTGTTCATAAAATTAGGATACACTCAGTAGATTGTACCCAATCTTTTTGATAAAGTTTACCTTTTTAATGCAGAGCTTACCATTTATGACCCTGCCCCTTCCAGTAATTTAATCTCCTGCATCTCCTCTAAAAGTAACTGGCCCTCTATTAATTTTATCAAAGTTTTGAAGCAAAGAACCATTGCCTGTCATGTGTCTAGAACAGCCACTATAAATGATCCATACATTTCTCTTGGTCTTCAATTGTTCCTGCATAAAAAGGAGAAGATTAGTTACATTTGGAAACCCAATCCTCACTGGCCTTGGGCCCTTTAAAAAGGACTGAAGATAATGCAACAAATTAATCCTACGTTAGGACTTTGGGGATCATTTCTTGTTCTTCCACACCGTTTTTGCAACATTAGACTTGACCTTTAATACTTCGGAAGTCTTGACAACTTCGAAAGTTTTGGAGACTGACCATTTGAAAGATCTTGCTTTCACTGCAATAAGTTTTAGTGCTTCGGAAGCGTTCCTTTCTTTCGAGACCAAAATATCTTTTGAAGGAAAGTTTTCACTTGTCTTGTTTCCTATTTTGGAGCTTCTGAAGAAAATTATTTTTCTTCTAAAGCTATGTTCTTCTTTGTCTTCTCAGAAGTCTTCTACTTGGTCATGTGGACAGAACTTTTGGGATTAAAATACAACCCTTAGCAAGATGAGAAGTACTACCACACATGATACAATCAAATTGTTTTCTTCTAAGAGTCTTGTTATGAATAGAAAGTTGAGTTTGATCACTTTCCATCTCTATCTTCATCTTCTCTGATGCTGCAGCATGCTTCTTAGGGTGAGGCTTGCTCTTGGAGTTGGATGGTTTAGGCTGTATAGTAGTGGTACACAGCTGATCAGCTTTCCTTCCCATATAGGGATGAACTGAACATGAACTAGAACTCTTGGTACTAGAGTTCAGAGTTAAGTCCTCAGTCTTCACCACTTCAAATCCTATAGAAAAAAAGACTTGTTTCTGCTTGAAATTGCAGGTGGCCTTGATCTCTTTAGCCTTCTTTGATCTTCTTTTGGCTGCTCTGATCAAGTTCTTCCTTTTGGTGTTTGTCATCCCTAGTTTCTTCCTCTCCTCAGGATAATAGTGAACCTTGTTAAAATGATCTCCTTCACTCTTCTCAGATGCATCCTTCACTATCTCCTTTTTATCCTTTGTTGATACTTGTTGTCCCCAGTTCATTGTACTTGTTAATGTTTACATCTTTTAGTCTTAATAATATTGAATACAAGGGTATTTTGGTACTTTCATATGTTTGCATGTTTATTTATTATTATGTTTATCGTAATTTTATATCGTCTATATATACACGGTTGACTGAATAAAATATATGTGGTTGTAGTAGTCACTTCCGGTATTGAGTTAGTAATGGCTCGGTAGCGTGTTTGACTCAGTCTTATGGTTATCCATGCTAATGGAACATGCTTATGGACCAATAGCACGACTGAACCATGCGATTGGCTCAGTCGCACGACTGAGTCATTAGATTGACTCAGTCGTACGATTAAACCAAACGAATAGATCAGTCGTATGTATGGATCAATTGTGTGACTTAGTCGCACGACTGAACCATGCGTATGGCTCAGTCATACGACTGTATACTACAACCTATAAATATCACTTAATTCGTGGGAAAAAAACACTTCATCTCTTTTCTTACCCTAGCCGTCCAGAGTGTATTCTACATCTACTCCAATGTCAAAGTTCGTCCCGGATCGATTCCTATATGTTCTTAACGTTGTTTTATTGTTAGTTTGATCCGGGTTTGTGATCTCACTGATTGGATTGCTATTCAAATAGGATTCCGCACTATCTGATTCAGTTTTATGTTGATTTGTTAATACTCCATACGTACATGGTCCGAACAAGTGGTATCAGAGCATGGCTCTTGATTCTTCATGGATTCAATCGGTGTTTTGTTTGAAAAACGGGTTTTTGTATAAAAATCCTTCTTTTGGGTATAAAACATGTTTTTGACGTGTGCATTATCATAAAGTTTCAAACTTTTTTATTGAAAACTGTTCTTGGTGTGTTTAAAATCGTTTTTCATTCAAAAAAAATTGGTCACGATCTCAAATTTCTCAAAATCAAAGATTTTAAATGTCCGACTGAGTCAATCGCATGGTTGAACCCTGTCGTGTCGTTCAATCGCACGATTGAACCCATTCGTATCCTTAAATCGCATGATTGATCTAGTCACACGAGTGAATCCATTCGCATATTTCAACCGTACGATTGAAATCAATCACCTGATTGAACTCAATCGCATCCTTCAATCATACGGTTGACCTCAAACACCTGCCTGACCAAATTGTAAACTTCAATCGCACGACTGAACACAATCGCATGACTGAACACAATCGCACGATTGAACCAATCGCAAGACTGAGTCCAGTCGCATCAGAACATCAAATTTGATTTTTTTTCATCGAGTTTCTCCAAACGTTAAGAATATGGACAATCAAAACTCAGCCTTTGCTGCCGGAAAGGAATTGAGGATTCAAAACTTATTATTGTTAGAAAATGAAATCAGAAATAGTAATAAAGCACTAAAATTGACAACATTGGATGAATACCCTCAATGGAAACAACGTTTTGAGATCTATCTTAATGGAGTTGACCCTAACTTATGGATAGAAATTGAGACAGGTTATTCTACTCCTGTCGGGGCTAACGGTATTAAATTTACTCTAAGTGGAATGAATGAAGCACAAAAGGTAGCTCACAATGCTGAGAAGAAAGCTTATGCTTTGTTGACACAGTCAATTCCAAAAGACATATTTCATCAGTTCTCAGAACATAAATAGTCCAAGAAATTATGAATGGCTTTGGAAAAGAGGTATGATGGTAAGGCCACTTTAAAGGCCCTAAAGGACAAGGCTCTTAAGAAAGAGTTTGACAACTTCTTATTCATCGAGAATGCATGCTTGGATGATATAATAGACAGATTTTATCATCTAATGAGTGAGCTACACACACATGGCGTTACTACATCTACGAAAAATAGAATTGCAAGTTTTGCTGATGGGCTGCCAGATAAATGGGATCCTTTTGTTTTGAATCTAAGATAAAATGATATATTAGCTACTCTTGACATTAATGACTTTATCTTGAAATTGAGAAAGGAGGAACTGAGTCTTAAATACAAGTCTAAGAAGGGATCATACACTCAAAATCTTTCTCTGTATAATGTTGTTCCTACACCAATTTCTTTAGGAGCACATATTCAGACAACTTTTGTATCTAACACCTCTTGGCATTCTTAGAGTGGTTCATCTGGAAGTGAATTTTCTGGATCATCAGGATCTCAATTCAACACCTTTGACTCCAATCCTACAAAGCTAAAGACTGAGAACTTGGGAAATATGACTGTTGAAGCTGCCAAGGAACATATGGACCTTCTTGCTACAGTTGTGTATTCATATGATGAGTTGGTTACTGGAAAGATAGGAAATTGTCATCTTGCTAATGAAGATTATGAGCAAGTTGATAAGGTTGAATTGGATAGAATGGATATAATGTAGGCTCTTGCTAGTGCAGTTAGAAGAGCAAAGAAGTTTGTGAAGAAAACTAGACAAAACCTGATTGCTACCAAGGATACAACATTTGGTTTTGATAAAACCAAACTCACATGTTTTAAGTGTGGAGAAAAGGGTCATTTTAAAAGAGAATGTGTGAAGTCTAAGAAGACTGGAAACTGTAATCCTTTTACCTCCAACAACCGACAAGACAAGGAAAAGAAAGCGACTTCAACAAGCCAGGGTTCTAAAGCTATGGTAGCTCAAGGAGATGAAGGATAAGACTGGACCTTCAAGTTTATTTCTGATGGTGAAGCTAATGTGGCTTTGGTGGATGATCTCGATGATGATTTAGCAAGTGAAAGAGAAAACATGTTTGATAGTGCTAATTCAGACATAAAGGAAGCTATGGAAGTAGTGGAATAAATGATTGAAGATGAAGTTTCTGCAGCTAGCACCGAGTCTACAAATAACGAGAAATCTTACTTTGCTCTAATGGCGGACACCTCTAGCAAGTACCAAAGATGATTTTTTTTAAAAACATGCCTGTGTAGAATGCAATAAGTTCCGTGAAAACATAGACTTAAAATTTGCTAAGTTGTTAGATCACAATGACAGTTTGGTAAATGATTTAAAACTATGCACAGAAGCTAACCGGGTGCTAAAAAAATAAAGTAGTTTCAAAGAAAAGATTGTCTTGTTAGGGAAGCAGCTAAGGGAGACCGAAGTTGTTGCTTTTAATCAATCTAATGACATTAAGTTTTATCTAACAACTATAGAGGAAACAAAGAAAGAAAAGGCTATTCCATAAGTTGAAATTGAATCTTTAAATCAGAAACTGCACAGCTTTGCATGTTCCTCTCACATTGTTAAGAACATAGTTAAAGAAAGAAATGGGGGGAAGGGATTGGTTATCAAGAAGTACCGCCACAACATGTGATCCTTTTAAACACAAAATGTAGGCCCATAAATAACCACCCAATGAAGGATCATGTGGTGACCACTCCTCTAGTCAGTAATCCGAATACCGCAGTTAAGCCTGCGTAACCAATTATTGACAAGAGTGTATCTACATCTGGGACTAAAGATGAGGTTATCATTGAGAATTAGGATGAAGAATATGATTATGCAATTCCCGATTTAGGCTCCAAACTGTCTATTTCAAAACAAAAAATTCCTGAACTGATATCTCGTAAAAACAGTCATCATCAGAATCTCCACAAAATGAAAGGAATTGCTAATCAAAATGTGAAATCAATCAAATTTATCAAAGAAGGTGAAAGCATATAATTTATAAGAAAAAGAACAATCCTATACCATACTCTCCACCGAACAAAAGATCTCCCAGGATGGAGATCCTGCTATGGATGTGGAGAAAGGAGACATATATCTCCTAATTGTCCCTACTATCAGACACCTAGACGAAGGGTTGAAAACTTTTATGAAAATAAACCTAGGTTTACAAAATCAAGATCAACCATTTCTCCGCAACACCATAGGAAACACAGACAAGCCACTGGCAAAACTGTGATGACTGAAGTGAAATATGGTGATGGAAGCATACCACGGGTTCAAATAATCAACCAGTCTTCTGTTTATCACAGACAGTCATTACACAAGACTGGCACGTGGAAAGCCTAATCACCTAGTCTATCTGAGAGTGAGGACAAGATGAAGCATGTAGATGTGTGATGCCTCTGGGAAACCAAAGCCCGTTAAGACTGGTTGATTATTTGAACCCGTGGTATACATCTGGGACTAAGGACAGTGGGTGCAGTTTGTGATGTGTGATGCCTCTAGGAAACCAAAGCCCGTTAAGGCTTGGGTCCTACTCCTAAACTAATAATTTCTGTATTGTGCAGATTGTCCGCTACAGTGCTATCACTAACACCTGGATTATTGATAGTGGGGCAACCAGGCACATGATCGGGAATCTGTCTCTCCTTTTCAATGTCAAACAAATCAAAGGGGGCAATGTATCGTTTTCCGGAAATAAAGGAAGCTATATAACAACACAAGGTGAAGTGGGAAATGGGAAAGTGCACTTTGATAAAGCGAATTATGTTCAACAACTGGAGAACAATTTATTATCAGTTTCCTAAATATGTGATAAAGGATTTAAAGTGATGTTTGATGATAAGAAGTGCTACATACTAAAGAAGGAATATGTTATCCCTAAGGAGCAAATCTTAATGTCAGCTTCGAGATATAATGATTTGTATGTCTTGGACATGTTAAGGGCTTCTACCACTGAGGCTACTGCATAGTGCTTCTTGTCTAAAGCTATAGAGAAAGATTCCATCTCATGGCATCAAAGAATGTGACACATCAATTCAAGGAAAATGAATCACTTGGTTCACAACAGTCTAGTTGAAAAAGTTACTATCAAAAATTTTCAGCTTCCAGATTTCTGTATTTCATGTAAGAAAGGTAAACAAACCAAGAAATCTCACAGATCTAAGAAAGTTCATTCAATTGAGATACCACTGGAGCTTCTGCATATGGATTTATTTGGTCCTGTCAGTACTAAAAGTATTGGATGGGACTGGTACTGCTTCATGGTAACCAATGATTACTCAAGGTTTTCGTGGGTCATGTTTCTTAAGGCAAAATCAGAGACTTTTGAGTCATTCAAGGTTTTAGTTACTACTCTAGAATCTCTATATAAGTTGAAAGTGAGGAAGATTCGCTCAAATAACGGCACTGAGTTTAAGAATCAGTGGATGGATGCATTTTGTAGAGAGGAGGGTATTCTTCATCAATTTTCTTCTGCTTATACTCCACAGATGAATAGAGTTGTTAAACGCAAAAACCAAAGCTTGATTAAAACTATGAGGACTATGATGGCAGATTCAAAACTGCTAATTCAATTTTGGAATGAGGCAGTTGCTAATGTTGCTACACTCTCAATCGAGTAATATTTGTCAAACGTCATTGTAAAACTTGTTATGAGTTACTACAAAAATGTAAACCGAATCTGGAGTATTTGGAACCGTTTGGAGCTCCATGTACGTTGTTGAATAAAACTTAGATTGGCAAGTTTAATGAAACGGCAGAGGAGGGCATTTTTCTTGGCTACAATATTCCTTACAAACGGGTTTACAACAACTCTACAGGTTAAGTTGACGTGTGGTGCAATATGTATGTTCAACGATACACCACCCCTCCTTTAGGGAAAGGTCCATCATCATTCTTTGATTATGATGGATTCTTCAAATCCTTTAATCTACCTCCTGAATATTCTGAAGACGAGGTGACTGCTCAAATAATGTATGATGTCCTTAATTCTCCTGATATGACTTCAAGCACTACAGCACCAATTGATGGCTTTTCTGGTTCATCAGGAGCTGAACAAGAGGTAAGTTATTACTCCTCAGATGATGAGGAAGAGGAAAATGAAAATGAAAACAATGAGGAGCATTAGAATAGTGGTGAAAGTTCACCGATGGGTGGAAATGATTCGGATGAACCTTCAGGGACAAGTCGAACCATAGCCACGGAAGATAAACCAGTGATCTCTAACTTGGAAAATGAGGCAGTTGTTCCTACTACTCCAGTGACTCAGACTAGTGTGAATCATCCACCGGAAAGTATTATCGGTGATCTTCTCTCTGGGGTACACACAAGAAATCAGCTATACACTGCTGACTATGTAGCGGTTATGGAAAAGGGATATGTTCATAATAGGGCTTTTAAATGTTTTGTTTCTCAAATTGAGCCTAAATATGTGAGTGATGCCTTGGAATATGAGGCACGGGTTAATACTATGCAAGAAGAACTTCTATAATTTAAGAAACTAGGTATTTGGTCACTAGTGGATAGACCAAAGGGTGCCAAAGTTATCGGAACAAAATGGGTTCTTTATTGAAAGCAAGACGATCAGGGAGTTATAACCGAAAACAAAGCACGGTTAGTGGTTCAGGGATTTAGACAAGTCAAAGGTATGGACTATAATAAAGTGTTTGCAGTAGTGGCTAGCATGGAAGCAATCAGGATCTTCCTAGCCTATGCATCCTACATGAAAATCAAGGTCTACTAATTGGATGTGAAAAGTGCTTTTCTTCATGTTAATATCCGTGAAATCGTTACGTGAGTCAACCCGAGGGATTTGAAGATCCTTATCATCGGGACAGGGTATATAAATTAGACAAGGCTTTGTATGGGCTGCATCAAGCCCCTCAAGCCTCGTACGAGAAACTCTCCACACATTTGCTAAAACATCATTTTCGGAGGGGAGTAATTGACTGCATATTGTTTATAAAAGAAAAAGATGGTGACTTGCTGATGGTTCAGATATACATGGATGACATAATCTTCGGTTCCAAAACCAAAGACTTATGTAAAGAATTTGAAACAGTGATGAAAGTTGAATTTGAAATTAGTGCTATGGGAGAAATGAAGTTTGTTCTGGGTTTACAGGTGGACCGGACACCTACCAGCATATCTCTTCATCAGACTAAATACGTGGGAGACATATTGAGCCGTTTTGACATGGAGAATGCCACTGTTGTTGGTCCCCCTCTTGCCACGAATCACGATGTGGCACCTGATAAAAACGCAGATCTAGTTGATGCCACCATGTATCGGGGAATGATTGGATCACTTATGTACTCACAGCTTCTCGTCCTGATATCATGTATGCCACGTGTCTCTACTCAAGATATCAGTCGAAACCGAAAGTGAAACATCTTATTGGGTTAAAACGGATTTTTCGTTATCTGAAGGGTACACCAACACTTGAGTTGTGGTATCCTTATGATGATGAATTTGAACTTATTGGTTATAGTGATTTAGATTATGGAGGCTGTAAGATGAACTATAAGTCAACTTCTGCAGGGGGTCAGTTCTTTAGAAGATGGTTAGTCACTTGGCAATGCAAGAAGTATACCTTTGTTGCTCTGTCAACATGTGAAGCCGAATATGTTGCTGCTGTAAGCTGCTGTTCACAAATCATATGGATTAAACAGCAAATGCGGGACTACGGTTTGCAATTTACTAACACTGCTATCTTTGTTGATAATTCTGTTGCCATTGCTGTCACTAAAAATCCGGTACAACACCCCAAAACTAAACACATCAGGATAAAATATCACTTTATACGTGACTGTTTTGAAAACATCTAATCGATGTGATTAAAATTAACATGGACTTTCAAAGAGCCAACCTCTATACAAAAGCTTTTGATAAACCTAGATTTGTCATTAACTTGATTATGTTTAATCTATTTATTTTGAAGCTTTATGACATTTGTCATATTCATTGCTCAAGTTTTTGGTCGTTAGCACACATTTGTGGCTTTCCTTTGCTCCTCACCCTTAAGGAGCATATGAAAGACACAAATGTGTGCTAACAACCAAAAATCTGAGCAATGAATATGACAAATGTCATAAAGCTTCAAAATAAAAAGATTAAACAAAATCAAGTTGATGACAAATGTCATTGCTGTGTTAAAGTGTTTTATCAAATTGCTCTAAAAGAAGACAGGTCTTGCGCCCCTCTGCTATGCGGTGGCACTGACATGAGGCAAAACATAACCTATATATTCTAAGAATTCATTGTTATTTGCACCACATCATGAAGGGTAGAACTCTGCTGACTATTAGAGTTTCCAGATGGATTTTGCATGTTCATCTCCATCTGGTAACCATTGAGTATGCCATACAACTCAGTGAAAATGAGGGTCTTGAGATTTTCAGTCCTCTTAATGACCACACAATATTGTGTCCATTGTCTAGGAAGAGAGTACATGAACTTTCCACGATGTCCTTATTCTACAGTTCTACTCCAACATCCATCAGAGTATCCACAATCTTAACATACCTGAAGTATTGTTGAGTCATGGTTTCACCTTAAAACCTAAAATTATCACCAATGTATGTCAAAAATCTATGTATGGATTTAAATGGAGAAATATACTGACAATCGTCTTGGTAGCATTTCTCGATGTCCAAAATCAAAGTTTACAGCGTAACAGTTCTGGCAAGATCTCCTATTAGTGCCCTTGATTCTTGGATGAGAAAGATTCGATGAAATGTATAGACAAGTTATTCTCTTATTGTAAATATACGAAACGTCTTAAATAATTATGTGTTTGCCTGTATGATTCCATATAAATCTTTCTCTAATTGAGGTTAATGCTCGAAGCTTGTCTGCTCAGGGGGAGAAAAACTCTAAATGAATTTACTATGTTTTCAACTCTCCTCAAATGAAAATTACAAAATTATGTTTTACTTTAGCATTACATTTAAATATTTTTTTTGTTTTCCTTGTGTCTGGAATGTGTCAGTGTCGGACTATGTGATAAGATCAAACTCCGTGAACGTCATAAGTGAACTGAATCAAAACTGTGAGAAGCTTGTTTCTGAAAGATAAAAGGATCACGTCTGAGGTGATCAGAAATTTTAACAAATGAAAGTTGATTGATAAAAGGGTCACATTTGAGGTGATCAAAGGATAAAAAAGGTCATGTCTCGATAGATAAGAAGGTCACGTCTGAGGTAACTGTGTCCAAAAACTGAGCCAAGCTGAGTTGAATTCATGAGATTGGCCTAGTAGCATGAATGGACCATACGTATGGCCCATTCGCACAATTGGATAGGACAACTCGATCAATCATGCGATTGGATTCCAGTCACACGTCTAGACCATGCTTATGGGTCCAGTCGCACGATTGAAAGCAACTAGGGTATTAAAAGGCTTTCAATCGCTCCTCTGTACTTCACTTTTTCAAAATTTTCTGAAAACCGGCAAAGTGGGGGGACCTTTTCAAAAAAATTTTTGATCCGAACTTGTTCTCACAATCACTAATCAACTGGTTTTATATTACAGGTAAATGAGAGATGAGTTACACGATTCATTATGTTTAAAATTGATCCAATGCTCCTATTTTTGGTCACTTGCATACACTGAGAGGAGTTCATCAAATTAAATACATAACAAGCATTAAAGTGAAATTAAAGGATACCTACTACTTTATCGGGTCAATCTGATTCTAAGGACACCAAACTCATGATATTTGATGACGATTTGAACCAAAATCAAAGTTCTTGGGCTCGCACTATTTGTATACGACTGGACATCATGATGAACTTCAATCATACGATTCAACCATTCGCATGATTCAATCGCATGATTGTACCAATCAGTCATCCAGGCATACGACTTGCCTAATCTTATGTCAATTCGCACGGCTAAGCTCAGTCGGATGCTTAATCGTGTGACTGAGTTCATACGTACAGTCTAATCGTACGAATGGACCAGTAGCATGAGTTTGTTTTAAGATTTCAAATTTGCTAGTGTGCTGAACTATAATAATATGTTTTTGGGTGTTTGTGGTTTGTGATCCAGTTAAAATGGCTGAAAGATGGACAATGAACACAAAGCACTGATGGGTTTGTTAGAACACCAAAACGAGTTTAACCTTTTAAACTTTCTGAAAACGCAGCAGAATAACAACTATAAAACCAATTTTATTAGCTGAAATTTGTTCTTTAGGTGACCATATAAGTGTATAAAACAAACCCATATTACAAGGATCATTTTTATGTGAATAGACAAGCTATGAAAGCATAAAACGTGCATAATATGACAGCCACAAAAGGGGCTGCCAAACTACCTTTCTCCAGCAGAAAAATCGACAAATAGAAGAGGTTTTGGATGCTTGAAATTGGCCAAGAGCTCAAAGTAGAGATCCTCAAGCTTGTATACCCAAAGCTTGTTGCAAAACCCTTCTTCTTAGGAAGAAATAACACCAAAATGAACACAAATTTGATCTTCAAAACCCTCTAAGGCTGCTGCCTTGTTCCGAAACTAGAGAGAGAGAGGTAGAGTGTTTTTGTGTCTTTGCATGTAATGAGAATGGTCAAGTGAAAATGGGAGAGTCCAAGACAATTTAATGTGTGTAGTGTTCAAGACTAAAATTGGTCCAATAGGATGCAAAGGGGGGGACGGCCAAAGTGTTTTAAAATTGGTTTCCCTCCTTAAAATATCACACATTAAACTAGTTAACTAGTCTTAGTCTTAGAAATACAATTAACCTTTTAATTGTATAGTCCATACACTCCCATTATTAATTTGTGATGTTATCTAACTCACTTAAATAACATTACAAATAATATCATTGAACAAAATATCC
>BJCO01362701.1:0-11528 GCA_018326465.1 Flaveria floridana
ATTATTATTATTATTATTATTATTATTATTATTATTATTATTATTATTATTATTATTATTATTATTCAACAAATTCATATGGATTAAAAAAAATAAATTAAAATCCATAATAATATTACCAATGCTAACTCTATAGGTGTCTTAAGTTTAAGATAAAATTATTAAATTAAAATTCATAATAATATTACCATGCTAACCTTCATTGATAAGAAAACTTTCTAGCTCAACTCTAAATATTTTATTTAAATTGATACTTAAACCTATAATCTTTTATTTTTACATGTTAAGTAGTTGGGATAATGATACTTCAGGTTTTACTTATCATGTAAATTTTAATAATTGATATTATATACTAATTACTTTTATTTGAGTGTCTGAAACTAAAAAAGTAAAAATCTTTAATTATAATGGCACTATAAACATAGTCTCCGCGGTAGATTAGTAATCATTGCATTTGATTAAGTCGTTGATCCTAACTTGTTCTTGGTGTACGAGCCAATTGTTGGTGACTCGAATGCTGCAAAGTTTTCTAACGTGGGCACCACCTATATAGTTTTCATTGTCATTATTTATTTTTATATGTAATAAAATATTCATCCAGCTTTGGGAGCAAAGAGAAGTTTGTGTGTAGCATATATGCTTTGTAATAAAATAAAATAAAATAAAAGACAGGATGCATATATTTTTATCCTTTCTTTATGGATCTCTTTCCTTTCCTTTACACGTCTTTTCCCGTCGTTTATCTTATTTCATCTTCTGGTGGTCGGTAATAACACATTTATTCATGTGATTGTTAATATGTTTATTATTATACATTAATGAATATATTCTTTAGAAAATGACCCCTTCAAGTTGCCTACAGGCGGATTCTTTGTGTCTTGATTTTCACATGTTTTTTCTAGGTCTTCAGGTTTTTCTAATCCAAACTTTGACCCTGTTTCCTTGAACCAACTCCACTGAAATCATTATCCATCCCTGTTCATGTTTTCAATTCAACATTAGACACCCATTTTTAGCTAGCTTTTCTGTTCTACTAAGTGATTACAGTACTAAATAAACTACAAGGTTGTTCTTACCTAAAATAGGAATGTGTGGTTGAATGTCTTTGGGGGTTTTGTACGATCAACTAAAGCTAAGTTGAGAATCTTTCATGAATTGGGTTTCTTTAAAAATTGTGTTTTGGGCATTGCATCTTATTCTCACCTTTTTCCCGGTGGTGAGATGTAGGAAAGAACCAAAGTTGCTAACTTCTTTTAATATTCCCTCATAATCTCATGTGGGCTTGTGCTTCTTTACTAAGAACCTTCTGAATTCCTCCTTTTTGATCAGATTAGGGTTCTTGGTAAGTTTTGTTATTATTATTAATTTCTTAATCTTTCAGTTTTTCTGTCATTTTTGTAAGAATTTGATGTCAAATTATCATAAACTGAAATCAAGTTGCCCTCTTTTAAGGCATTCGTGTTGAATTTCAATATACCCATGATTATATAATAATGCTCTTTTTCAGGTGGATCGAAGAGTGATATGATATGATGAGTGCTCTTGTCTGGAGTCTTGTTTTACTAAATTTGGGGGTAGTTTTAATAAATGGTTTAAGCGCACAAAATGCTTCTACAAGACCATCTGTTGTGAATGTTGGAGCCATTTTCACATTCGATTCCACCATAGGGAGAGTTGCTAAAGTTGCAATCCAGGAGGCTATTAAAGATGTTAATGAAAATTCAACTGTCCTTCCTGGGACAACACTGCGAATGGTAATGCGGAGCTCCAATTGTAGTGGCTTTCTTGGCATGGTTGGAGGTAAAAGATGGACTTCTCCAATATAATTTGATTTTAAGATCTTATTTGTTCATGTTATTCTCTCACAAGATTTGCACTGTTTGAAATCTGAATATGCAACAATTGATATAAGTAGTTGACAATTATCCAAAAAGTTTGAAAAAGCCACCCCTTTTAGCTCGACCACACCTAACGTTGTTTCGTTTACTTTAATCGTTTTGTGATTCTTAGGTCCAAACAGAAGTAAATCTTATGGACCACAATATGCCATTATTAATATTGGAGGATATTTGATAGGGACATAGCGGTAATTAGGTTTAAGGCTGTGTGAATGTGCCATCTGAAAGTAAGCATCTTATTATCATGTTTTCAAGTCATAATAACCTGTTCTAGTGTTTGGATAAATCTACTTTGGCTTATTTGTAGAACACTAAAAACTCAACACCATCAAACATGATTATTACTACTTCAAGCAACGAAAGCACAACCGAACAACATCTCTTGCTGTTACTGGTCATTAGCAAATTCTGTTTAATAACAGCAGTCACATCTTGAATGATCTACTTTTTGTAAATTTACAGCATTACAGTTTATGGAGACCGACACAGTTGCAATCGTAGGTCCACAATCTTCAGTAGTGGCCCACATTATATCTCATGTAGTAAACGAACTTCAAGTCCCGCTCTTATCTTTTGCTGCCACGGACCCCACATTATCCAACCTCCAATTTCCTTATTTTGTAAGAACAACACAAAGTGATCTGTACCAAATGACAGCAGTAGCCGATATTGTAGATTATTATAGTTGGCGGGAAGTTATTGCAATTTTCATAGATGATGATTATGGAAGAAATGGGGTGTTAGCATTAGATGATACATTAGCAGCAAGACGTTGTAGGATATCATCTAAAATCGGAATACCACCAGGATCGGAATACGCGCGGAGTGAAATCATGGATATTTTAGTAAAAATTGCATTGATGGAAGCTCGAGTTATTGTTCTTCATGTTTATCCCGATATGGGGTTTTTGGTCTTTTCAGTTGCTCGTTATCTTGGAATGATGGGAGATGGGTATGTTTGGATTGCTACTGATTGGCTTTCTTCTGTTTTAGATTCGAGTTTGCCATATCCATCTGATAAAATGGAAAATATGCAAGGGGTTCTTGCTTTACGCCAGCACACACCTGATTCTTTAAAAAAGAAAGAACTTGCATCAAAATGGAGAAAGTTAACCGGTGGTTCATTTGGGCTAAATTCCTATGCTTTATATGCTTATGATACCATTTGGATTATTGCTCATGCTCTTGAAGCTTTTTTTAAACAAGGTGGGGTTGTTTCATTTTCAAATGATTCAAGGTTGAGTAGTGGTGGTCTTGAGGATCTTCATCTTGATGCATTGAACATTTTTGATCGTGGAAAATTGTTGTTGGATAACATATGGGGTACTGATTTTGTTGGTTTGACCGGCCATATAAAGTTTGGTTCAGATAGAAATCTTGTTAATCCTGCATATGACATCATTAACATTATAGGAACTGGATTTCGAACTGTTGGGTACTGGTCTAACAGGTCAGGTTTGTCCACTTTGACCCCCGAGGATCTTCAAGTTAATCCATCAAGGGCGAATCAAGAACTTCATAGTGTGATTTGGCCTGGAGAGATTGTGACCAAACCAAGGGGATGGGTTTTCCCGAATAACGGGAAGTTGTTGAAAATTGCAGTGCCACTAAGGGTGAGCTATAAGGAATTTGTTTCACAATTGCCTGGAAGTAACATGTCAAAAGGGTTTTGCATTGATGTGTTTGTTGCTGCTGTTAATTTGCTACCGTATGCTGTACCATATCAATTCGTACCCTTTGGAAACGGCAAAGAAAACCCGAATTACACTGATCTCGTGAAATTGGTTGCAGCAGGGGTGAGTTCAAATCCGACTAGATTGTTTCATTTTTAATCATTTAAGGAAAGAATTTGACCAAATTTTATTCGATGAAGTACATTGTATGCGAATACCATGCATTATTGTTTTTTCTGGGGTGTTTTAAACTTGATTATGTTGTTCTGCTACTTGAAGTTGCATTAATCTGTTTTAATGTTTAGATAAACGGATTCTGTTTTCAAGCAATTATAAATAATCAGTTTGATACAAGCTGCAACAAACTTACCATCTAACGATAAACCTATATACATATAAACACCCCCTTAATCTTTTCTAGGATTGCTGATATGGTGTTTCTGTCACTACCTTGACCTTTAGATCAATCTCTCCCTGCCTAGTAGTACATTAGGTTGTTCTTTTAAATCTTCTCAAATACTATTAAAGTAAGATTAAATAGCTTTAAGCACACACAAGAATCCTCTTTTCTTGAGTAGACCAAAAACTTAAACAAAAACATTTAATGTAGGTTTATGATGGTGCGGTTGGGGACATTGCTATAGTCACAAACCGAACAAGAATTGTGGATTTCACACAACCCTATGCTGCATCTGGGCTCGTTGTAGTGGCTCCATTTAAGAAAATGAACACGGGTGCTTGGGCCTTTCTACGTCCTTTTTCGCCAACACTGTGGGCTGTCACAGCGGCTTTCTTTCTTGTTGTTGGCACTGTGGTGTGGATTCTAGAGCATCGGATAAATGACGAATTCAGAGGGACTCCTAAAAGACAGTTCATAACAATCCTTTGGTAATTTTTCTTGTTCCAATTTATGATTTTAAGCTCGCAGAACTTGATGGACCACTTCACCTGGTAGGCCCCTGGCTTGATCAAGAAGTGGCGATTTCTGTTTGTTTACTTGTGCATCAGTCAGGTTTCAGATGGTTCCGGAAGTCACCCAAAGTTTTTTTCCTTTTTTTTTTTTTTGACAACGTCATCAGTATGTTGACATAGTTTATTTCTACAATAACGGCATAACTTTTATAATCATAATTGACACAATGATTATTTATAGAAGGTTCTGTTTTTGGACAATACAACCCAATCTGTAAGACAATATGACCGAACAATACAATGATAATTGACACACTGAAAATGGTTACTTATAGAGAGTAAGCATGGGAGATTTCATAGAAAAAAGATGAACCTTTTTTGTTACAAATTTGATGATTAATGATTCCTTCTTTGTTATTCTTTCAGGTTTAGCTTTTCTACTCTATTTTTTGCACATAGTAAGTGAGATACTACTGTTTTATGTAGTTGCTGACCCCCATCCCTGTTTTACTTTTCAAAATTGCTACAGATTCTCAAGAAAGTCAACAAAATTGTTATAAAATAAGAACAAGTTGATTTTGAATTTCAAGAGAAACCAGGTTTGACATGAAAAGTCAAAGTGGTGTGAGTTCCACTTGACTTGTGAAGTCAAACTGAGTAAAATTTAATTTTTGGAAATCATATTACTTCTTTAATATTTTGAAATTTCTACTCACGCACATTGTATTAAATAAACCGTTTCCTAAAAAAAAACTTTAGTGTCAAATTTGTTATCTTGGATCAATAACAAGAGGGACACTGGTTCCGGTTCATTACTTACGGTTCTGTTTTCTTTTATGCAGGAGAGAACACTGCGAGTACTCTTGGACGTATGGTGTTACTCATGTGGCTTTTTGTAGTTCTAATAATCAACTCGAGTTACACCGCGAGTTTGACCTCGATTCTCACTGTCCAACAACTATCTTCTCCTATAAAAGGAATTGATTCTTTAAAAAAATCCAATGATCATATTGGATATCAAGTGGGGTCTTTTGCAGAACGATATTTGATTGAAATTGGTATTCCTGAATCCAGACTTGTGGCTCTTGGCACACCTGATGCTTATGCTGATGCACTCAAAAAAGGTCCCAAGAATGGTGGGGTTGCAGCTATTGTTGATGAACGCCCGTACATTGAGCTTTTCTTGTCCAACCAGTGCAAGTTCCGGGTTGTTGGGCGCGAGTTCACCAAGAGCGGATGGGGATTTGTAAGTTCGTCCTGTCACTTTGTTTGTTCTCGATGTTTCGACTTTCACGGTCAAATGAGTCATTTTTAAAATTCTAGATTTTGAATATTTGAGATGGTAAAAAAAAGGTCCTAGCAGTTCTTGAATCTGGAGTCAGCAAATGAATCGTTTGACCACAAAAGTCAAATATACAAGCCACAAGGCATGAAGTATGACACACATACATGTATGAATTTATAGGCATTTCCACGTGACTCCCCGTTGGCAGTGGACTTGTCAACGGCAATTCTGTCACTATCAGAAAACGGGGACCTGCAAAGGATCCACGACAAGTGGCTAATAAGAAGTGGTTGCAGTACTGATAATTCGGAGCTTGAATCGGACCAGTTGCACCTGAAAAGCTTCTGGGGCCTCTTCCTTATTTGTGGTATAGTTTGTTTCATTGCCATATTCATATACTTTTGTCAGGTATTCCGGCGGTTTCGTCGTGCTACACCAGACTCAGACGGGTCCCGGTCGAGGCGACTTCAAACACTGATATCAATCATCGATGAAAAGAAAGACCCAAGAGATAGAGATAAGAAAAGGCAGAAAGTTGAGAATGAGAGTAAAGATTGTGAGATTGGACATGATTTAGATTAAGGATAGAATGAATGCACACCATATCATTTTGTTAACTGTGTTTAATGTTGATGGGGGATTTACGGGTATGTCTTAAACTTGTAACTAAAAAAATTTCATAGGGTCGATTCAGATTTAGAATGAGAATAAGTAAAAACTGTACATATTTATATTTGACGCAAGTATTTTCCAACATATGCAATGTCATTATGAGTTTAACCTAGGGTGTCCATGGCGGGTTTGGTTCAGTTCTGAGCCCTCAACCAAACTGAAACAGAAAGCTTTGGCAATCGATTTGGGTTAACCAGTCGGTTTTCAGTTGATTGGTTTGGGTTGGGTTGGGTTGGGTTATGGGTAAATTAACTAATGTTGCCACTGATTGTGGCTACTTTTTTTTTGCTATTTACTCCGTTAACAAGTGCTGCTAATGAACCTATCCCATGTTGCAGCTCATTAACCATCCTTTGGAATTGTTGATGCTATCTTGCTTATAGTTATGCTAACCATGATTGCTGCTATTTTGCTGTGACATGTTGCACATGTGAACTAGTGCTATATCTTATGGAAACTATTGCTTCATGATCAAAATACTTTGGTTATTGCATTCAACCATTTTAATGATAATGTATTCAAAATAACCACTATTTTGAATTCTTTTTCTTCTTTCATATATATTAGGTAACTCACACACACTAATCATACTTTTAAGGTTATATCTGTATCCACTAAAAACTTAAACACTCAACCATTTGAGAAAAAGACATACACCTTGTGGTTATCTAAAACACCTTGCTACCACAAGGTCATATAAAATCAACAAAAAACAAAACAGCACATGTATGTATGTATTATCAACCAACATTCCACATTATAGAATCGAAAACATTAGTATGCATCAACTTCTAAGATGGACAACAAAACACATGAGTCTTGATATTAGGCAAGAGCTTCCGTTTCATCAGGAACAACACCATTGTCCTCATCATCTGATTTCAACTGAGACGACACATCATCTATGGCAGAGTTTAGCTCTGCTATCTTCTGAGCCAATTTTTGACGAGTTTTCTGCAACCAACAAACAATAATATCAGACCAGGTATAAAATAGAAGCTAATATAAACAACTTCTATAGATGAGGTAAGATTTGATGCAAAATCCATTTTGTTTTCTAGCCAAAACTTTTATTGGGATTGTAAAGTGCTTCGAGAACAAACATCTATAACCACTTATAATTGATGACATCTCTATTCATCTCACCAGACATCAGTTATCAGTTATGAAAAAAAAAGGATAATGAACAAGGAATATGCAAAAAATTCACCAACTTTAGTAGCGGATAGGTTCCTCTAAACCTTTGGCCAATTAGTCCACAGGATCCAACTTATCCCAAGTGAATTTTAGGTCTTTCCACTAATGAGAATGATCCTTAAATAGCGGATAGCAGCTATATGGTGTATGGACTAAATGTGACCCTACCAAGTGGCCTAGTTTAGTTAAAAAAATCACTAACTAATGCTCAAGAATCACAAATTTATTGATCTGAAAATAAATCAATAGATCATATTTTTTGTAACAATGACAAACAAAAATGCAAATAACTAATTCCAACTTCAGAACATTACAAAATATAATCTTGTAACTTCAATTAATTATTCCAGGATGGAAATGATTGAAACTTTCATGGGTCAAAGGAATCAATGATCCCCAGAATTATCACTCTTATCTATAGAATTTAAAGTGTGTACCTCCAAAGCTTTTTCTTCATCATAAATGAAATTGGGCAGCTTCTTAAGCAACTCTTTTTTGTCAGTTCCAGCTAGTGCCTTGCTTATCTGTTACAAATTAAACACGGTATATGATGATGAATTGCACATTTGCATATATCAAACAGATAAATGCAACATCAATTTACTTGTTAAATCTACAAATCAAACCTGAGGGGCGTATATGCAACCAAGTGTGCCAACAAGCAACCCTCCTAGAACAAAGCCACCAATGAATGCACTCCCGTTACTCGATCTTCTATCATCACTGAATACACAAATAATAGAGGCATTTATATAGTGCTTATGAACAGAAACATGAGATGATGAATGGACTTAATTAGCAAAATGAAAACTTCCAGCAATAATATGCTATCTTGAAATTAATTCAGGAGCTTTTATGCGTTAATTTGGGTGACTTTCGACCCATTTGACCGTTTCCTTTAAAACTACTTTTCTATTATTTTACATTTTAGGTAAAAAAACATAATAGAATCAACCAACTCATAAGCAAAGAGGTTGAAATCCCCACTTGGCTAATAATACTAATCTTGAACTTGGTAAAACATAGAATTTGCATGTAACCTCACCTATATCCTGCTTTGATAGAGAACGTCCTTTTGGATGTGACCAAATGCACATTGCCTATGCAGCTTTGCCCAAACGACAACTTGGTGAAACCCTGATCATATTTCTTTATAGAGGAGCCTATCGCAATTTCACATCACCAAATTAAAAAAAAATGTGTAGAATTTCAAACAAAGATGAAGCATGTGTTAAGAGTTGTTACGCCATGGGCAGGTTAGGTACGTTAGGGTAAACGATCAAAACATGTAAATGTGTATGGCTTTGTTAGGTTGACTTGGAACACTTTTGCTTGAAAATGTTAGTTGTTTATAAATAGATGATGTGCCAAATTTGATTGAAAAACCTGTAATTTTGCTTCAACAATATCTAATTTTCTGACATAAAATGGTTTAGGGGGTTTTATGCACTGAAATACACTTCAGCGACTTTCTATACGTCCGACCCGTTTAAAACGTTTCCTTTTGAGCTTATCTATTTAATTTGATCCATTAGTAATATAAAACATTACGGTAATTAACTCATTCAAAAGTAAAGGGGTCAAACTTTCCACCTCTACTCAAATCATTCAGCAATATTGATTTTCATTATACAAGAAGAAGGATTAGAAAGGATTGATAATGCAGATAGAAGAAAACATCTAGATAGATCAAATTGAAACTTTTAGTCACCCACATAATGGAAACTTTCAAACTAATTTTGGTGTATTGAGTAAAAAATACCACCAACTGAGTAAAATTGCATACACTTTTGAGAATTACATTATTTTTCTTGTTTCAGCTCATAGCATCATGCTACTCCACAGTTTAGGTAATGTTCACCAGATATATTTCATTCATCATTTATAGAATTTTTTAATCCATACAAAAATTTCATAAAAGATTGAGATTTTAAGAGTTACGAGAAGGAAAAAGGGTTGAATGCAATGAATGTCAGACAACCTGTTGTGTTAAATTTAATCCATCTCTATGAAATCATTTATAATTTTTCTTTGAGAAAATGAATTGAATGTATAATAGGAGGCAAAAAATGGAAGACAGTTCAAATGAACTGAAACACAAAAATTCCTGCTATATAGGCATTGTAGTTCAATTACTTATTAAGACATTGATTAAGTCGCTTAAATTCATCCTCTAATCTAGTACTCATTACAGTAATTTGTAAAATAGTAGCAGACAACTCAGAAGTCCTTTAAGATTTCCATAGAATTTTGCACAAGTGTGTAAACGGTTATCATAGGTGTGCAATCTTTTTGCATTACGAGTTGTGTTGTGGAAATCAGAAAAGCATGGAATCCACCACTCTATAGCACCATTATTTTTATCATGTTAATAGCAATGACTATACAAATTAAGATGCAACCTCTTAATCCCTCTAGCCCTCGCTCCATAGCACCTCATGCTAACATTTCAAAGCAACGTCTGCTGTGTCATTTTAACACAAACAACAAATATATCTTGCCAAAACTAAAAAGAAGATTTAAGAAGACCACTAACCAGTTGGCATTTGTTATACTATACAACCAGTTCGTTCCTAAATCCGATCATTAGAAGTTGAGAAACAAAATCACATACGGCAAAAACTTCAAAAATCAATTATTGCGACTTGAAATCCAATGAATCATGTTCGCCACAGAAATGATTTTTTTACAACTTGAAATAACCGATTCAGATCTCGTCTCCCAAACAAACCCTCATGCAAATTTAGGAGTATAATGTTGATAGTAGGGATTATAAAGATAAGCAAGCAGAAATGCAAGAAAAAGACATAGCTTCGTCCGATAAAGGATTTAAAATTGAGTGGAAGAAGAACGATGAACACAAACGAAAAGCACACCAGCGAAAGAAGAGAAAATACCAGATGATTTGGGTAACAAAACCCACGAATTCGATAATGCAGACATGAATTGAGAGACGGAAGGAAGGAAGAGTATTTGGTCGATGCTACCAGATGTGTCAGTGTGTGTTGTTTGGGGAGATTTTGATTACAAGAAAGAAAGAGTATTTGGTCGATAAAATCAATGCTGTGCCTCTCCTCTAAACAAGAAACAACACTTTGTGATTTTGTGTAGGTTATTTTGTGGAAAAATAACCTAGACCCTGCTCAGACCCTGCTCTTGAGTGGGATATACTGGGTTTGTTTGTTTGTTTGTTTGTTTTATTTTGTGGAAAAATCATCCAACTTAAAGAATTACATTATTACATACTATGAAATTAGCAAGGCGATGAATAGTAACTTTGAAGATCTCAACCGTTCTTTTTTAAATCTACGGTTATAATGTTGGTGGCTGATGTAGTCATCAAAGACAGCCTTTATCTGAGGCCACGTATACAGCCGTTTCCCCCCATTTCCTATATGTGCATTCTTCATCTTTTTGGGTGAGAGGGTGAGTAGTTTGGGGTGATGAATAGTAACTTTGAAGATCTCAACCGTTCTTTTTTAAATCTATGGTTATAATGTTGGTGGTTGGTGTAGTCATCAAAGGCAGCCTTTATCTAAGGCCACGTATACAGCCGCTTCCCCCCATTTCCTATATGTGCATTCTTCATCTTTTTGGGTGAGAGGGTGAGTAGTTTGGGGTTTTGACCAGGTGGTGCTACCGGTCCTCGTCGTCTTCGTCGTTGTATGCCGGCGGCTAAGGGTTTGGGGTTCTAGGCATCGCACGAAGACCGGGACCCTCTTACCGTCGCGACAGTTACTCCGCCGCCGTCTCCCACCGCCGCCTCTACGGGTCGTCCTTAGTGCACGCCACCGCTACCGGCGATACCCGAAAAGGTTAGCCATGGCGGCGGTGGTTTTGCACCCCGGGCGCCTCCTTCTTTCTCGATCTACCCCATGCATCACCCGTTTC
>BJCO01362704.1:0-12402 GCA_018326465.1 Flaveria floridana
TATGCTTTGTTAGGTAACTAGGTAGATTTTGTATAATGCTTATAACTTTGGCTCATATGCCTTTTCATCTCTGTAATGAAGTTGTTTAATTTTTGAATGGGGGTGATGGATTTGTGATACTAACTCTATTTTGATGTAGGCCAGGAGCTGCTAATGGAGGTATGCGTTCTTCCATCCCAAGGCCTGAGCAGGAGAACACATCCCTGCTGCAGGATAAAAGAGATCAAACTACCAACTTGGAGCATGAAAGGACAATTGGGAAAGCTTCTAACAAGTATGGAACTCACTTCTACCGTCATATAGATGATTCTAGTTTCAATAATATCAGTTCTGGAAAAAATGTTAAATGATGAAAATGTTTTTACAAATTGATAAAAGATAAAGATATCTTTAAAAGGTGTGAGCATGTTGTACTGTTATAGGCTAAACTTGTAATATTTTAAAAAAATATAAGATGACTTTCGTATCCTGCTTCGTTGTGGCCTATATTTGTATATTAGAAACCAAATACAATATATGGGTGGATTATAATGCTGTTTTAGCATATATCAATGATAAAAATTGAAAGTACTTAGGCAGGCACCGTATCCGTGATCCCTAATGTTATGATGTTTGTGTTTGTGTGATTAGCTTTTACTTCTGTAGATTTGCTTCCGTATCATGTTAATAATTTTCTCTATTATATTGTTTCATCTCTTCGATTCCATATTACCTTATATATTACTAATAACCAGGGCCAATGTTCGAGAAGACTTCATTTCTGGTACACCCTCACCTACCACAAAATTGCATGCAGTTGTTCGAGGTCCAAGATCAGGGTTAGGCATGGTCCCTAAATTGACCAATAGCCAACGCACAACTGTTTCCAACGGTTCGAACCCTGTTTCTACTAGCTCGACCAACCTTAAACGTGGTCTGTCAACACGGTCTTCATCTCCACCTGTAGCCCAATGGGCAGACCGTAGGCCCCAAAAGATCTCACGTACAGCAAGGCGAACCAACCTTATCCCTGTTTTATCCTCCAATGATGAAATTCCACCTATAGGTAACAGTGACATAAGCGAAAAAGGGTGTGGGTTCACAAAAAGATATTCCTGTAATTCTCCCAAGCAATTCAAATCAAAGGGTGATTATAGTATTCAGTCATCTACTCGATCAGAAAGTGAGGAATCAGGGACTGCTGAAATCAGATCTAGAGATAACTTTAAGTCTGTACAAATTGAAGTTGAAGATAAAGTTGGCCCTAGTGTTCAGAGGTTTTCTACTTTAGTCCTCCCCACAAGAAAAAATAAGTTTATGAACGAGAAACAACATAGAAATGGAAGGGGGTTTGCTTCTGCACGATCTGTTGGCAATGTGGGGACAGAAAAACAAGTTAGAACTAACAGAGTTGGTTTTAACAAGCCTGAAAGGTTTGTGTATTTATGTTTTTTTAAATTATTTCATATATATCCTTTTAAATTTTATATTGTCATATTTAAACGTTCAAAACTCTATAAATATTTTATTTATATCCCATTTCATAGTGAAGTTTATTATTTGTAACAGTCCCTGAAAACAACAATATAACTGTGAATCATCTAAGCACATAACTATTTGTTTATTCAGTGAAAATTAATTATAAGTGATTCTTATAAAATCCACTATGGAGTGGGTGATTGTAAATTCTTTTAGTTTTTTAAAACTTATATATGCTATCATGGAATTTAGCTGGACATATGCGAAATGTATAACTTTTAGAAGGATGTAGATCCTTCTAATAGTTGAAAATTTCACACACACACACACACTCTCTTTCATATTTCAAAACCTCATATTTATTCTTTCAGAAAAGTTTAGGTTTTCATATATACCCATTTCATAGTGATTAAAATAGAACTAGCGGACTATAACATGATGCTTGTTTGAATAAAAAAAATTATTCATTGAGATTATTTGCAGTAATGACAAATTAATAATGTTTTCTTATTCATTTATTCTATGAAAGAGACTTATAAGTAACTGCTTTTATTTCATTCTATAGAGTGTGTAGTTATGATATTTTATAGTGCGTTTATAGTGTAAATTTGATGTTATGAATATTTGAACATCTAGAAGGATATATATTAAAATTAATCATTGCTTTTATGATATTAATCAACATTCATTTTTCCTGAAACATTCACAGTAAAATAGGTCGACCTCCCACTAGGAAACTTTCAAGCCGCAAAGCTTATACGCGTCAAAAGCATTCCGCATATACTGCTTCTACAGATTTTATTGGTATAGTAACTGTTGACTGTTTAATTACAAGCTTCTTTTGTTCTTTTAACCCTTTCAACCATGATTAATTCTGTTATCTACTATAGATGATGGGCATGAAGAGCTCTTGGCTGCTGCAAATGCTGTTATTAATCCTGGTGCTGTTCTCACTTCCTTTCTTATCCTTCTAATTTCTTCTTAGAGCACTGTTTTATGTGATTCTAATTGATGGATTCATTAATTGCAGTTTATGCATTGTCTGGTCCCTTTTGGAGGCAGATGGATCCACTTTTTGGTTTTGTATCTGATGCTGCCATGACCTACTTAAAGCAAGAGGTGATGGTTCTTTTTTAGGTTTAAAATATATTATCATGATTTCGGATTCATTTATTATGACAATATTTGTCGTTCACAAATTTTTTTTATTTTATACCACCCCTCAGTGTTTTTTGTTCTTGTGATGTAAACCATTGAAGTTATATATAGTCGTCATATACTCGTATCAGGACTACTTGTAAAAGCAATAGAATCTTGAATCCCCTTCTACATATGCTTTTAGATAAAGTTTATATTTGTGGAGAATACCTTATCTTTATTTTATACTTTTAAATTCGATTAGTTAAGGTTGCCATTAAATATGAAATATGGTTATGTGAAAATATGTAACCATTTAAGAGTTTGATGCTTTTAGCTGCAGCTTCATCTTTCTTTCTCTTTTACCCTTTCACAGGGAAGCATACGATCTACTGTCAACATTACAAATGCAATTGATGATTGTGATACAAAAAATGGAAAAGAAAGTAGTAGTGAATGCTCAGAGAATATAACATCTCCTAGGGGAATTTCTCTCTGTCAGAGACTTCTTGCTGCACTTATTTCAGAAGAAGATAACAATGATGAGTTAAACTATAATGCTTATGGATCGGCATTTGAGCCGGAAACAGACATAATTGGAAGTTTTTCAAGCAGTTACAGGGTAGATTCTACATTGAGACCATGTAATGAGATGGCATGCAGCCAGTCAGATAATCATGTTATGTCTATGGTGGATTCAGCAATCACTACAGGTTTTAATAATTGCTACAACGGTCTTATGTCAGATTCAAAAATGATACACAGTTCCCAATATCAGTATAGTAACATGTCCATTGATGAAAGACTTCTCATGGAAATTCATAGTCTTGGACTCTACCCATCACGTGTTGTAAGTGTCTCTTTTTATTTGTGTGGATATATGTGTGTGTACTCTTTCTGATAAAAACTCAATTGATTGGTGAGAGTTGTAAGAACTAATAAATATTAGGTGCAAACTATAAAAGTTGACAAATTCAGAAATTCACAATTGTATATATGCATTGAAGTGCTCAACAAAATTGTGAAGCATTATCAATTGAAAGAAAGATGACAAATTAACAATTGATATATGTGTATCTGGGTGCATCTAGGAAGTCATCCCATACCCAAATATTAATTTGTGATTTTCTCTTGTTTTAATGGTGAAGCCTTCAAATTTAGTTGAGATATAAAATTGTGAAGTTCCGAATTTCTAGATTTAGACGATTCATATTAAATTATCTTATTAATATTTATCAAATGTTTGATTTTTTATTTGATGTTTTTTCTAGATGTTTTTTCTAGATGTTTGTACCCTAGAATTTTTTTTCATGCTTTTAAATTTGCACATTCTTTTTTGTTTAGCCTGACTTGGTACACAGTGGAGATGAAGACATCAGCAAAGATATCAGCAGGCTGGAAGAAAAGCATCATCAACAGGTATAAGTTTGTTTTGAAGTGAAGAATATAATTATTTTTGGAGGTGATTGTTTGGTAAACAACAATTTACTAATTGTAAGGAAAGAGAGTATTAGGAAAATTAAAGAATCTAAATACGCCAATGATCTTTTATTTGACTGTATACGTTTTTGAATATAGATATTTATGTGCTAATATAGTTGACTAATAGGTTTCCAGGAAGAAAAACCTACTCGACAAGCTTATAAAGTCTTCTGAGGAAGCGAGGGACCTACACGAGAAGTAAGTACTTTCTTTTATAAATTTGAGTTTTTTCACAAGTTCTTGATTGAATAAATGACCATGCATTATATCTTACTTGACCATTTGCTTGCAGGGAATTTGAACAGCTTTCTCTTGAAAAGCTCACAGAAATGGCTTATCAGAAATACATGGTAAAGTTATTAAAATTATTAGTGAGATACCTATATCGATTATAGATGCACATACAAAAGTTTGTGCATGTTTCTTTCTAGCGTAATCTTTTTTAAAATATTACATTTAATCATTTATCACAGGTCCAAGATTTGATCCCATCCTCATCTGATTAACTATTTTCTATTTTAATTAAATGAAGCAATAAATGATTATTAATTGGGACCTCTTTGTAATGCTCAATGGCCTTGTTTGTCATTTGATATGCTCCATATCTCCCTTTCAGCGCCCAGTCAGCACCCTGATTAGTATATAGCCTTTGTTTTATTTTCTAACTACACATGGGCCATCATCAAGCATAAGTTGTTGCATTTGCATTAAATTATAGAACATTAAATGCCCTTCTTGTAGTTTTGATTATTATGTGTTATTCAATGCTCTGCAGAGCTGTTGGGGTAAGAGTGCAAGTGGCAAAATGGCTAAACAAGCTGCTTTAGATTTTGTCAAACGGACATTAACCCGATGCCATGAGTTTCAAACGACTGGCAAAAGCTGCTTTTCTGAGCCTTTGTTTAAGGAAATATTCCACTCAGGATTATCGCTCTTAAATCATACAGAAGTTGATGATGTCACCAATGGTCAATCAAAGGAAGTCAATGGAAGTCCCTTGGAAAAGGTTTCAGGTACTACATTTAAGTGCTTGGCATTGACAATTTCAATACCTGAGCTCATATTTTTTTAGTTTGTTTAAGCCCTTAAGATTTTGTTCCTTTTTTAAATGAATTAGGTACACCAGTAAGCCCCACGGGAAACAACCATGACATGTATCCACCTGAGCAAACTATTGCCAAAGATAATGTATGGTCAAGCAGGAGTAAGAAGAGAGAGTTGTACCTTGATGATGTTGCTGCTGATATGACTTGTACATCTTCAGGAATGCCATCAGGGGTAGGAAGGGTGATTATAAATAGTGTAAAAGGAAAAAGAAGTGAAAGGGACCCCAAAAATGGAGGTCCTAAAATTGGGCGGCCTGCAAAGACTAAAGCAAAACTAAAACAAAAAACAACTCAATTATCTTCATCTGTTAATGGCAATCTTGGTAAATTACCAGATCAACAAAGGGAAAAATCATCTTTTGTCTCAAAGCCCACTATCATTGAAAAGGATGAGTGTATAATGGAAGAGGAACCACTTGATTTGTCCCACCTGCAACTACCTGAAATGGTCGACTTTGGTGGTCAGGGGGAAGACATAGGTTCATGGCTGAACATCGATGATGATGTTTTCCCACATGATGAAGATTTCATGGGACTCGAGATTCCAATGGATGATTTAACAGACTTAAATATGATGGTTTAAAATTTTGTTATATTGTATAGGGCGTGTTCAGTATACTCACTTACAAGATGACACGTGTCACGTTCAGATGACATTACAGTCGGTAATTAGGCTATGATTCTTTTTCCAAGAAGAAAAGGCGAGTGTTTAAGGTTTTCTCTGCAATTTAAGATAGTTTAATTAGGTTGTAAAAATCCTTTTTGCTACCTAATATAGCTAGTTTGTTCTGCTTACTATATTGTAGCAATTATTGATCAGGGCTCATGCCTCTTGTACATGCAAATTAAGTTTCTAATAATAAGATTAATTGGTTATATAAATATTCTATGTAATCTCTTTGTTCAATTATATTCTTTTTCAAGTTTTCTGTACAACTCAGCTTAATTGTTTGAAAGAAGTGGCTCTTCTTGTGGATGCAATCGGCAAGGTTCATATCTGAGGTATGTATATAATTGGGCCTTTTGCCAATGCTGCTTAAAACTAGTTTTCATTGGAATGATTGATGATGTAAGTTAATTTTAATTGATGAAAGACACTAGTTTTTGTTGCAGGTAAGTTGTCATGACATGCTGACTTAAGAACCTTGGACCCATGGTTGATCAACATCTCCAATCATGTTTCTAGCTGCATCATTGGAACTTCTAAATGAATTATGGTATGTCGCATATACGTAGCAAACCATGTATAGTTGATAGTCTTATAGTTGCTTGGTTTTGGAATTCGGAGGGTGGGTGTGGAGGTTGTGTTTCTTGGTGATATTTTGAAATGATGAAATCACAATTAGAAAATGAGTAAATTCATATCTTATGCTAGCAACAGAGTAACAATGAAGCAAGACAATATACTGAATTCTTGTGTTAAAACTTATTGTGTTGTATATTATTTGTTACCCAATTTATAGGGAAGCTAGTCAATTAGAGTAAAATAAAAATAAAAAAAAAAGGAAAAGGGGAAAAGGGAAAAGGAAAGGGTCAAACAGTTGGAAGTAACCAAAAAGTATAACCCATTGTTTACCAGTTACAATCTCCCAGATTGCATAGTTTTGGTTTCTTGATGTAATGAGAGAGTTGGATCCTAACCTTATTTGACCCAAGTTAGAGATAGTTTATGTATATATAGCTTTCTTTTTGCTTATTTAGATTATAAATTTATTCGTGTTTTATTATATAAACGTAGCTTAACCTCACAATGACATATCAAGATATGGATTCAGTATGTGAAACGAAACAATGATTACATGCCTATGGAAGGATTGGAATGCTCTGTTCATGCCTAAAAAAGTTATCTGGATCAAACTCGGTCTTCACCTTCACCAACTTCATGAAATTATCTTTGAAATACCTTCTTCCCCATGAACTTGCCTTCACAAAACTTGTATTATCACCATTTTTCTTATGCATTCCAAGATCAAGATCTCTGTAATTCACATAAGCTGCTCTTGGATCCTTTGAAACATACTGACCCATGTACTTGTAAAGCTTCCTGATCCACTTATAATGCTTCTTCATTACTTCTTTGTCGTTCACAGTCCAACTATTCACATACTGAATCTTGAAAAGAACCCCATTTCTGTGTGGAAATGGTGTCGATGATTCTGAAATCCTCCCCATCAGTCCTCCGTATGGATTCCATATCATGAGTGGCCTTTCTTCTTGTAAAAATCTTTTCCAAATCCCTCCCATTCCTGTTTCCGGGATCGGGGATTTGACAAAATCTGATTTTGCTTTGAAATAGTTCAAGAAAGCTGGTTTTCCGGTGAGTAGGAATGAGGTAGGGACGGTTTTGGGGAAACCAGCGATGAACATGATGGATTCGAGCCAGCTCACTTCGGAACAATCTTCTTTTTTCAGACCCAACTCAGGAAAACTTCGATTCATGACCTCTAAGAGTCGGTCAACTCCTCCAAGGAAGAGCGCGTTATAAGTTGTCCTTATGGTTCTTTTAGTTGTGTTTGGTAGATTGTCGTTTTGGATCAAGACCCTCATGAAAAGATCATCATCAATGTGTGGAGCTACATGCTGCCACTTGTAAAGGATCTTGGTGGCACCTTGTTCCAGTGTTCTTGGAACATCAAAGACTGTGACAGTGCTAGGGACGGGGACGAGTTTTAGCTTCCATGAAACTATAACTCCATAACTTCCCCCGCCACCACCTCTGATCGCCCAAAACACATCTTCTCCCATGGATTTTCTGTCCAAGATCTCTCCTTTGGCGTTGATGATTTTAGCGTCAAGCGCATTATCGACTCCCAGCCCGTATTTCCTCATCATGGAGCCGTATGCGCCTCCTGTGAAATGACCACCTACGCCAAGGCTCGTACAAAGCCCTCCCACCACCCCATGTCTCTTGCTTATCTCAGCAACTTTGTAGTAAAGTTCACCAACTGTGGCGCCGGCCTCAACCCAAACTGAATTGTCATCCAGATCAACTTTCACATCACGCATCTTTGACAGGTCAATAAGAACAAACGGAGGGTCCATTGCGGACGTATAAGAGATCCCTTCGTAATCATGGCCTCCGCTTCTGAACCGAAGTTGAATCCCGAGCTTCTTGGCACAAATGACTGCAGTTTGAATGTGGTTTTTGTTCAAAGGGGTGAAAATGAGCTGGGGTTTTGGATTGGAAGGGGTTATGCAACGGAGATTTTGAGCGGTTGAGTTGAGAACTAGTGTGAAATTAGAGTTTTTAGGGGTGAAGAGAGTGTTGGGGATTTGGATGGTAGAAAGGCATTGATGGAAGGTGTGTTGGATTTGGTTTGAAGATGAAAATGAGGCAACTGATATTATCAAAAGTAGTTGCAGAGATGTTGAAGGGAGAAAAGGAGTCATTGTTTTGTGAGTTTTGAGAAGTTGTGAGGTGTGGAGTTATTATATATATATATCAACTGTGGTTGACCAAAACATATATGCACATGTCGTGCACATGGTGGACTAATTAAAAAGTGTGATTAGTTAAGAGTTATAAATTCAAACCAGTTTATATAAAGCTTTAATGCATGGTTGAGTTATATGTATTACGAAATAAACATAAACAAATAAACAAACATACCCAGCATATCCTACTAAAAAGCATGGTCTGGAAGTAATAGATGATGATTAGTATTTCATCTATCTTGAAAAATAGAGAGATCGATTCCCAAAAGACATCCGACTCCGAAAGACTGGTCCATACAAAATAAACAAAGCCCATACAAATAATAATGAAAAGAAAAATTTGCCGTCTAACAAACTTTATTTTTTAATTTTTGAATAACAAATTTATATTCCTACTTAAATTCTACTATGTCATAGGTTTGAACCCAAAATCTTTTTTTGATTGTTTTGTTGATTTTATTTCTTTCGTTTCGTTTCATTTCCTAGATGCCTTGGGTTTCATGTTGTAGTAATAGTCGTAATGATATGTTTTGGATTCGCGTTTTGATATTCGTGACCATGACGTAATTCCCCGCACAAAGCGTGTGTAGAATATTTATAGTTATTACTGATAGATCAATTATTTTATTAACAATCTTAATGTTGAGTTTTGATCATAAAATAATTAAAGATTTACATTTGTGCAACGTATTTAAGCTCGCGTGATATGGCGCGTCTACGAACTTCGTTAAACGTGTTATGAGGAAAACGTTAACTTAGTAAGTAGATAAATAATGTGTATAAATTTGTGACAACTCAGTTCCTGTGATCAAAATATAAATAAAACAGATTCAATATAACATGTGATACCAAAAAATACCATATTTTAAATAGATAATTGTCTTTAACAAAATTTATGCCGTAACGCCTAGAAAAAAACTAAACACGACCACAAATTAGTTTTTAAAATAAAAGTTAACGTAAGAAAGTTATTGAAAAAATTCAAAATAGTAGAGAACTAATAGATTAAAAACGTATATGATATTGAGTATGACTAAGAAACTTAAAACATTAAAAAGTTAGTGGGTTTAAATTTGAAAGCTTACAAAGTTAAGATGTGAAGTTTGAAAGTTACAAAGTTGAGAGGCAAAAACTGGGTATTTCCCTTTCATGTTGATGTCAAATAATGAAGCTGTACCAATTGAGCTGAAGTAACTCTTATCTTTACCTTTTATATATTTTTAAGAATAAAGTCGGTGGCATATGCTTTTTTTTGAAAGGCCAACAAAATTTTATTCATAAACAGACTAACAAATAGTTAGCCAATTACATAGTAACATACACCATAAAAGTTATTAATCAAATCCTCAAACTAGATACATCAAATTCACTCCATTGATCCCACGTACTTACTTGAATATTATATCGATATTTTAACCAAAAAAAACTAAGAACTTTGATTTCTCCAACTATCTTTTCAATGCTAGATGATTTTTGGTCAAAAACCGTCTCATTTCGACATCTCCATAGACACCAAATGGTGGTTTGTATCACCGTATATATTAGTTTCTTCCATCTTGAAGATCCTCTAGCAATTGAATGATATTGAAGAATGTCATTCACATGAAATAAGTAGAAACAAGGCAACTTACACCATGAGACGATAATGTCCCAAACTAATTGTGAAAAGGGGCATGCAACAAATACATGTTCCAAGGATTCCTCACAAGTATCACATAAAACACAGTTTGAAGACGTGATGTTAACATGTCTTCGAATCAGAGAAACAATTGTTGGCAATCTTCCCAAACATGTTCTCCAACAAGAAAAGTTGACTTTGATTGGAGTCCAGTTGTTCCATTGAAAATGGATACCATGATTTGTGTAAGTCGCCGATGCATTGTCTCCCTTAAGCTTTTGACAGAAAACAAGCCTGAAAAGTGAAGATCTCATACCCAATTAGATCCGTCCACTGAGTTCGAGTGAGGCCCAATAAGACCGGAAAGATCGAGGCTACATGTTCCGAGTTCTCGATAGATATTAAATATTTATTTCCAACAACAGTAGTATAATATATCGTACATAACTTTTGTTTGTTAATTTAAATAAAAACAAACAAACTTATAGTTGTATTTTTTTTACGTCTCTGTATAAATTTTGTTAAACACAAAATTGTATTCAAGATAAAGTATTTTTTGAATATCGTAGGTTATATCAACTATTGTGCGAATTTTATCTATGTTTTGATCTTCAAAATATATTGCTACAAATTCGTACGTTTTTTATGTATTTAATCACGTTAATGTGACCGTCGTAATACATGTATTGAGGTTTGCAAATGCGTCGCACCGTGCATGCTTAGTTTATCTTTTAAATAAAATTCAATTGGTTGAATAGTTATCGCTTTTTAATTTTAATCATCGTCGGTGATGTGTTGGTGTTATACATGTTGTTCAATTCAACTTGACAAATAAAACACTTATTTGTACTAAACTGAATCAATAAAAAAGCTAATATGATTATATGAATTATTAACTATGAAATAGTCAAACATTTGCACAACAAATCAGGCGCTGACTTTAGTTTATCTACACTTGCATAATTTAATAGAAGTTGTGTATAGAAAACTTACCGACTAAATTAATAATGCAATAATATTATCTGACATGCTAATGGTCGTCATCAATGTCATTGAATTTACACCGTTCATTGATTATAAAACACTTAGCGGTTGACTATATGATCGAATAAGGTTCTTTTTTTTCACTCTAAATCTATAATGATTCATTTACTACACACACTAATATTGATAGGCTTCAAGCTTTACGGTAAAAGTCAAGTGATGTGGCGGAGATTGTGGCCGACATCAAATCTTTATCACTTGTTTAGATGAAAGTAAGAGGGAAGGTGGAGTAATTTAGATTGGAAATTTTGATGTAATTTGTATTCTAGTTTCTGTTTTTTGTATGTGCTTCCTTTTTACCATCCTGTTAGTTTTTTTCAATAAATTTGATCGTTCAGAAAAAAGTAATTGGAGGGTTTTAACATATAACACATAAATTAAATAAATATTTCTATTTACTATGCAAGAAATATCAAATTATATGAGTTCTTAAAAGTCATCGAGATTTTGGTTAAGTTTAAACTATTTAATCTATAAATATCGATAAACTAACCAACCTCAAGAACATGAATATTACTTTGAATACAAGTTAAAAGAATATCAAAATTTGTCAGAAAGATGAAAATAACAAAAACCCTCAATACAACTACAAACTCACTAGACACTGCCACTATGAATAAACTACAAGCACATCTAATCTAAACATGTTCAAACCCTGGATCAAACAAGGTTCTATTATATTTAGTTTAAGGGAAAATTTGTCAGGCTGATGAGGTATCTGTCATTCTCGCTCTCCACTTCTTCTGTTTTTACTTACTGCAAATTTGCAATTGTGTCGAACATAAATTGTTCAGTTATACGCACGTTCTCTTTATATTGTATTGCCCCTTTTATTTATTATCCCAAAGATCCCACCACCAAGTTTACGGCCGTGTTTATAGGTCTGTAAACACATCAAATGAACATGAACAAGACTTGTTAGTTTTCTTTTATGTTTGTTTGTTAAAATCCAGAATAAAAATAAACAAACATAAATAAATATCAACTAAAAAGTAAAAGGCAATATCTAAATAACATCCTCTTCACATTATTCAACAATTCAGAACATTTTTAAAAGTAAACAACAATATCCAAATTAAAATTTTAAAATATATCAAATGACTAAGGGGGTGTCTGGGATTG
>BJCO01362706.1:0-10435 GCA_018326465.1 Flaveria floridana
CTACGAGTTCTCGCGCGAGATCCCTTTCGCGTGGATCAAGCTTTCGCGCGGCTTCAGTCTTTCGCGTGAGTCTTCATCTCGCGTGACTTCTTTCAATCGCGTGGATGCTTCTTTTCGCACAGATCTATTTTGCCGAGCCTTGTTTATCTCCTACACTTATCTTTCTTCCCTTAGAAGAATTGAATGAACTAGCAGACATAGAGCTAACAAAGGAAAGGAAGGAGGCAGAGGATACAGAGTTGCTCCTCAAAATTAAAGAAGAAAGAAGGCAAAAGAGGTTGTACAAACATGCTCCTATTCTCTCCCCAGTTCATGAAAGCCCTGAGAGAGAGGCTGTGGCAACTGAACAACTTCAGGTAGACAAGGAGACTGACAGACAAGACATGATCAACTACCTCAGTGCTACAGGCCTCTATCAGGCATCTACACTTCTTCCCCTCTAATGTGAATATGTTGAATTTGAGTATCTTAAGCAGCTGGAATAACAGTTCATCAATGAACAAAAGGCTGCTAAGATAAAGATGAGGAAAGAAGTTGCAAAGTCACGAGCCACCATCCAAAAGAGTCAAAAAGAAGACTACTAACAGGCAGAGGATGATGAGCTTCTTGAAGTTGTATGGATTCTTCGGAAGGAGGCTTGGTCCAATGTCTTTATCCACTATGGATGAGCACATTAGAGTGATCAAGTAGAAGATTGAAAAAGGAAAGCTTATGGACTTGCATTCTCCACCAAGCCAAGCTCCTCCTAAGCTTAAGGTTAAGGTTGAACCAACACAGGCAACATAACCTGGACCTTCAGCTACATCTCAGCCAACCTCATCTTCTTTCCCATAGCAGGGTTCTACTCCTTCTTCTTCTAAACCTGTGAGGGAAGAGGACCCAACTGAGAGAGGCATAACAGAACAACCTGGTACTTAAGACGAGCCCTCTTAGATAAACACTGCAAAGAGGAAAAGAATGGCCATGAAGAGAGTATCTAAAAAAACAAAGGCATCAACTTCCAGACCTCAGGATAAGTCAAAGCATCCTGAGGAAGTGCAACAAGAGGTTTCTCAACCAACTCCTACTCAAGCAAAGCCTTTTGCCGCTAGAAGACCCATCTTGTCTTGGACCTTTGCTACTAATCCAAATAGATGGTATGTCATCAGAGATCAAGGTGGTCAAGATGTCTACTTCGGGCAAGACATGCTTGATCTATCTCTACATGATCTTCATGGCATGAGAAGATACTATGAGAGTCTAAAGGATCCTGACCAAATGTTGAAGAATGGAATGGTTTTGATCCTAATGAGAACTGTCAACTTCTGAACAAGCTTCTCAGTCTTGGTAGCATTAGCCTAGGGGGAGTTTGTAAGGTTATATAAGAAGGCTGATGCAACCAAAGTAACCCAAGTCTTCATGCATGCATGCACTTAGTACAAGGTAGAAGTTGCTTTGTAAGTTTTACACTATACTCAGAAAATACTCTTAAGTGTAAATCTTTTGAAGCCATAGACCAAATCTTCCAAAGTCAAAAGATGAAGTCTCCTGAAGCTTAAAAGACAAAGTCTTCCAAAGCTAAATGAAGTGAAGACTAATTTCTTCCGAAGACAGAGGAGAACATGCTTTTCTCAGATGTACTTTTACATAAAGCTGACCCACTTTCCACTGCAACTCTGAAGACTTGTCAACTTGCATGAGTTGGTAAAAAGGTCCATGCTTTTGCAACTGTACATTGAGGTCTTGAGTCTGTAACTTTCTACTTTATGTACTTTTATCCTTTTTGTAATATATTAGGATGTGAGCTATGATATGTCATAGTCACTAGTCAAAAGGGAAATTTTTCTTTTAACTCTACATTGATTTTGTTACCTTTCAATGTTCCAACTAGCTTTCTAAGTATAGCCAGTTATAAAGTATCTCAGGGTCTTGTATCTTATTTTATGCATTGTAACACTTGTTAAAGAACATGAGATTAATATACAACATTCTTGAAAACCATATATATTGTTCTTGAGTTCTATCTCCTAGTTTACTTGTGTTCTTTGCATCTTGCTCTTAAATCTGGTTCCCTATTTGAACTGTTAAGTGTTCTAACACTCTCCTTATTATGAGACTGATTGTATTGACCATCCCTTAACTGGTCCTTCACATACTAAAGCCAAATTCTGTGATAACTCTAGAAGTTATCATCAACAGTTTGAGGAAACAACTCGAGAGCAAAACATGTATCAAAATAAATGTTGTTATGTGTGTGGAAAGACAAATTACATGACTATAAATTGTCATCATAACCAATTGACAAGTAAATAAAGGTTTCACAATTTTATTGTAAATAATAGAAAACAATTCTTTCTTAATACAAAACATAAAAGGAATTTGAATCATTCAAACTCTTTTACTAATAAAAGAAATTATCAAACAAACACAACTTTGTAAAAAGAAAATACAAACAAAATACCTTTACATGTCAATGATGACAATTAATCTTCCACACAAAGTACTTTCAAGAAATTGGTTACTAATTTGATCAAACCAATTCATAAATGGAAAGTTAAAGAAAAAACCTGAACCTGATATTGTTGAAGATTACATCTTTAATGATAAAAGAGATATGATATTGAAATATGTATCATATTTAAATGAAAATGGTGTACTCAAGTCAACCATAGATTAGGTTACTAAAAATGAATAAATGGTTCATTTATGTAGGAACATCCTAGACCCAACATCATTAGTGTATGTCACACTGACATTGGATGTCTAAGGCACATGACTAGTAATATATCCCTGTTAAACAAGATCAAACCTTATAATGGAGGATATGTTATATTTGCTAGAGACAAAGGTGGTAAGATTACAAAGAAAGGTACAGTGTCTAATGGTGTGTTAAGCTTTGAAGATGTGAAGTTTGTAGAGGAACTAAAACATAATTTGTTAAGTGTCTCTCAAATTTATTACAAACAATATTCAACACATTTCACTAATAAAGAGTGTCTCATTCTAAAACCGGGATTTTTAATTCTTGATGAGTGGATCTTATTGAGAACTCCAAGAGACAAAGACATACTTACTTGATATGAATGGATCTCATTCATTCATAACTGCGGCGTGTTTGTTGTCTAAAGCATTGGAAAGTGAATCACTGTTATGGCATCGTCATCTTGGTCATGTAAATATTAAAAAATATGAACAAGTTGGTTAGAGGAAATCATGTTGTTGGCCTGCCATTGAAAGAATTTCAACTAACTGACATTGTCTGTCATGTTCAAAAGGTAAACAACATAAACTACCTCATAAACGAGTTGCTCATATAACAATTGACTCTATACTTCAACTGTTACACATGGATTTGTTAGGTCCAGTAAGTGTTTTGAGTTTAGGACATCGTGCGTATTGTTTAGCCATTACTAAAGATTTTTCTAAATTTACATGGGTTTTCTTCTTAGCAATCAAAGATGAGACTCCTCATTTGCTGGTAAAATTCATGACACTTATAGAGAATCAAACTGAGAAAATAATCAATTGTATTTGGAACGGAATTCTGCAATCATATATTAAATGAATTTTGTGATTCAAAGGTGATAGCTAGACAATTAAGTTCTGCAGGAACTCCACAACAAAATAGAGTTGCTAAAAGATGAAACAGAACATTAATTGCAGCTGCCAGAATAATGTTATCAACAGCCAAATTACCATCATTCTTTTGGGCTGAAGCTGTTAACACTGCCTACTATGTTTAGAATCTTGTGTTAATCAATAAACAAAAAAACATGACTCCTTATGAAATCATTTTCAAACATAAACCCAAAGTCAAATATTTTAAAACTTTTAGATGTTCTGAATCTGACATGTCTTAGACTGATCATGATATTGAGCAAGCTCCACAAGTTTCTAATCAGAGTTGTTCTTCTACTCAAGTTGATCCAATTCATATCATTCAAGTTCCATTTGATGATTTATCTATTGATAATAATAATCATCAAGAGGAAGATATCGTTTATCAACCAGAAGGAGGGAACACTGTTAAAGAACCAGTGGGACATCTAATCTAGAAGAAGTTATCTCAGAAGATGCTATTCCTCAGTTGAGAATCCATAAGGACCATCTAACTAAAGCAATCATTAGTACATTATCATAGGGAGTTCAAAGTCAAAGCCATTCTAGAGTAATAAATACATGCTTGTATTCATGTTTTACTTCTCAAATAGTGCCAAAGAACGTTGAAATGACATTAAAAGAATACAGTTAGGTAAAGGCCATGCAAGACAAGTTGATACAATTTCAGAAGCTAAATGTGTGGCATCTGTGTGAACTACCAAAGGATAAGTTACCGATTAGAACAAAATGGATATTCAAGAACAAGATGGATGAAAAGGATTTGAATGTTTGCAACAAGGCTAGACTTGTTGTACAAGGATTCTATCAGATCGAAGGACTTGATTAAGAAGAAGTATATGCACCAGTTGCAAGACTTGAAGCCATATGTATTTTTCTGGCTTATGCTTTATACAAGAACTTCATAATTTATGAGATGGATGTCAAAACTGCATTCTTGTATGGAGAAATGAAAGAGGAAACCTATGTCTGTCAACCACCAGGTTTTGAAGATCCAGATCATCCTGAGTATCTTTACAAGTTAGACAAAGCACTTTATGGCTTTCATCAAGCACCTCGTGCGGGGTACGATACTCTTACTAAATATTTGCTTGCAAATGGTTATATAAGATGTACTATTGATCAAACTCTATTCATTCAGGAGACTGGTGACAATCTCATTCTAGTTCAAGTTTATGTTGATGATATTATCTTTAGATGTGCCAACGATGATATGTGCAAGGAATTTTAACCAGTGATGAAGAAAAAAATTTAAGATGAGTTCTCTTGGAGAAATGCCATTTTTCTTGGGCATTAAAGTTAAAAAAGATAATAAGGGTATACTAATCCATCAAGAAAAGTATATCCACACTATCTAAGACAAGTACAAGTTTCAAAACTCCAAGATAACTCCAACTCCTATGTCTTCTCTTCCTACGTTGACTCCAGATCTCACGGGAGAAGGCGTTAGTCAACACATGTATCGATAAATGATCAGATCTCTGATGTATCTTACTGCAAGCAGACCAGACATCATGTTCCTTGTTTCTCAGTATGCACATTATCAGAGTAATCCAAAGGAATCTCACATGAAAGTTATCGAGCGGATTTTCAAGTATCTCAAGGGTAACAATTGGTCTTTAGTATCCTAAAATTTCCGATTTTAATTTATTTGCTTACACTGATAGTGATTATGCAGGATGTAACTTGGATAGGAAGTCAACTACTGGTGGATGTCAATTTCTTAGCAATAGGTTGATTTCATGGCAATATAAGAAGCAGCAAATGGTGTCCACTTCCACTGCAGAGGTTGAATATGTGGCTGCATCAAGTTATTTTTCACAAATTATTTGGATTCAAAAACAATTACTTGATTATAGCCTTAACATTTATGACACTAATTGTGTGATAATACTATAGTATTGAACATTGTGAAGAATCCAATCCAACATTCAAAGACAAAATACATCGACATCCGAATGCATTTTATCCGTGATTGTTTTGAATGAAAGCTTATCTATTTGGACTCTGTTTCCTCGGATGACAACATCGCTGATTTGTTTACTAAGGTGTTTGATCATTCTAGATTTGACTTTTTAGTCAAATCTTTAGGAATGATTAACTTTGGTTAACACTTATTCTTCCACCCTTTACCAAAATATTTTTTTTATCTTAGTTAAAATTATTATTTACTTTCTAGATAATCATAATTTTAGGGGGATAAAATTGAAAAAAAAAAACTTAAACAAATAGATTTTGTTCTTAGGGGGAGTAATTGTCTGAAGAAAAGTACAAAAAGATTTTGTTTTACAAACATTGAGAAAATTTAATTTTCAAGTTTATATAGGAAATGATTGTACGTTTCTTGATTTTGAATCGTTACATTTTAAGGCATACAAGAAATTGACGTGGATTGTTTTTGATATGTTGATAGGCTTGACAATCAAGAATGAAAAGCACTTTGTATTGTGATGCACAGAAAGTAAACTTCTATGACTGAAGAGGGTAACTCATTAAGGATTTGTGATAACCCTGATTCCATACTAAACCAGACTAAGAGTTGCAGTCTATTCATACTCAAGTCAGTTACTTTCTGACTCAGTTTATCTTAGATAATGTATATATATGTAAAAATAAAAAATAACATTGTGTATAAAAGAAAAACAAAAGAATAAAAAACAACAAACAAAATGAGCAAAAAGAAGCCAAAGAGGCCATATAGGAATAAAAGATGCCAAAGGGCACAATAATAAAAGATATGTCATAGACATACATATTATATTATAATATTTTTTTTCTTTTAGAATATGTTATAAAACAAGAGGAAAAATCAAAAGGTGGAGCATGTAAGTCTGTCTTGGCATGTAAGTCCTAACGTCTTCCGAGTGCGAAACATAAGTCCGACTGGCAGTTAATAAATCCACCAACTTGTTAATATTCTATGTTCAGAAATATTTCTCGTGCTATTTATGCTCAAATATGTAACAACCGGATATTTTTAAAGACGAGAAAGAAAGAATAAAAAGCGAATAAAAGAAAGAAACATAATTTAACCCAAGTTCAGGGGCTAAATGTGTCAAAAGGAAAAAAATGTATAAAAGTTGGTGCGTAAAGTGGGTATGGCCGCCTACACTCCCCTGCACTCTTCTTCTTAACCGGTTTTAGAGAGAGAAAGCATAGAAGCTTTCGGGTTTTGAAGAAAAATCAAGAAGAAGGCTGAATTCAAGGTAAGAATTAAAAGTTTTAAGTGTTCTAGTTGGGATTTAGCCTCGGTTATATGCTTATGTGTTTGTTTGTGTGTTTGTGTGTATGTGTTTGGTGGGTTTCTAGGTGTTTGAACTCATTGCATACGGAACACTCAAAGTTGCATAAGGTGAGTTCTAGAACCCCCTTTTTACATGTTCTAACTGATTTTGGGGCTGAAAATACATGTAAGTATGTTTTTATAAAAATAGGGATGTTACCCGTATGTGTATGTATGAATGTGTATGTGGGTGGGTGTAAGTTTGGGTTTGATTTGTGGTTATGTTCATGTTATGATGCTTAGAATGTTAGTGATAAGCTTAGAACATGATGAACTGATGAATTGGGATTGATCATGATGATTGATAGTATGAGTTGGCTGCCATGCGCCTAAATAGTGTCCCATGTGCCCAACGGTCGAAATTGCTTAAGTGTCCCCCATGCTCCCAAACCCTATGCGCCCAAACAGTACCCATACGCCTAGGCACTCATCCGCCGGCATAGTGCCCATGCGCCTAGAATTGGCCCAGAATGACTAAGTGTTGGGCCATGCGACCTAACAGTGCCCATGCGCCCAGAACCTTCCCATGCGCCCAGAACCTTCCCATGCGCCTAAGTGTTCCCATGAGTCCAGAAGACCATGCGCCTATATAGTGCCCATTCGCCTGCATAGTGCTCATGCGCCTAAGACTTAGAAATATTTTTCTGAATTTTTGGGGCTGAAAATGCATACCAAATATACGATTTAAATGACCAAGATTTTAAGAGGTTTTAACAGGAAGATCGACAAAATGCCCAGCAAGGGGTGTTGCCCCTTGGACCCCTCTAGGGGCTGCTACCCCTAGGACCCCGCTGTCAGGGGATGCCGCCCCCAAACCCTTGCTGTTCCGCAGAGCACTTGTAATGTTCTATGATGACTTGTACTTGCTGTGCATGTGCTTGTGTGTGTGAATGAATAATGCATGATGTATGTTATGTATGAATATGTGTGACAATGTTGTGCTTATGTATAATATGTTTCCTTTATGTTACTTATTATGTATTATTCCGTGACCCATGCATTATGAGTATGAAATGAACGTGAATTATTATGTAACGTAAAGCGGAAGTTAATGTTAATGATATGTGAAACATAAAGAAAGAATGAATGCATGCACTAATGAACGAACGAAAGTAAGAAAAGTCTTGCAAGAAATGTATGGAGGTTCATACCCAATGAAGGGTGTTAGCTCAACTGTGTGTGGGTTAGCTACCCCGGAAGGATGCACACTGGGGTCTAATCCTTGTGATTGAGCATACGTATGGGATCTTGCCACTTACCCCGGTACTGTGGTCAGGTCACCAGGCACAATGTATGGGAGTCTAATTATAGACTTCGGCCCACTACCCGCTTTATGCATGACGGTGGAGTGTAGCACATGGCATTGGTCCGAATGAAGTTACCCTGGTACTATGATCAGGCCACCGGGCACAATTTATGGGAGTCTAGTTATAGACTTCAGCCCAGTATCCGCTTTATGCATGACGGTGGGGTATAGCCCGTGGCATTGACCCGGAATATGAGGAAGATAAAGGTGAATGTACATAAAATATGGTAAGCAAGATAACGAATGATAACGATGACGTACGATGATGAATGAACGAAAGTTAGTGAACGATGATAAAGATAATAATAAGATTATCTATTTGTACGCATGATGTGTGAGCATATATGAAAGTAAAGAACGGTTTTGAATGATAAGTGAAGTATTTTATTTATAAAACTAGAACTCACTTAACAACACTGACTTTTATGTATTTTCCAGTTGGCAGGTGATTGTTGCTGAGGATCGCACGGGACAACTGCTTGGCATTTTTAGGATGGCATCTATTTGTATAACAATGATGTTTTTCTGATGTAATGCAAATTGTGATATTTTGTAACAGTTAACTATATTGTATTATTTTGCAAAAGCTTTCATTAATATATGAAATGATTTTAATTAATTTCCGCTGCAATGTTTTAAATAAATGTATGGTTTATGTGCGATGAATGACCAACTGTGAGGTGCCTGGGAACGGGGCCATACAAGTTGGTATCAGTGCTAAAGTTTAAGTGAAATGGGTAAATATTTTCAAAAGAAACCTAAACTTAAACTGAGAATGGGACAAAGAGAAGGGATGTCAGTCCAAGTAGCTACGTGCCATCAGGTATTTTCTTAAATGTTAGCCGGCATTATGTGCGCATGTTATTTGATCTGTTTGCCTTAGTAGATTTAGATACTGATGTAGTCAGGATAGGAAATGTTTGGGGTATGAAGAGTAAAGTAAGTGGCTAATCACAACTAGCCACTATTATTAGGGACTTACTATACTTAACATAAACTGAGATATTCCCTTGAATGACCTTATTAATGTTTGAATCTTATAGCGTGTTAGAGGATGGCTGGTGGTAGATCTTCAAAGGATTCTCGAGGTGGCGGTCGTGGTGGACGTGGTGCTGGACCACGGGTCACGAGAGGAAGGCCAAGAGCTGAAGAAGTGGCTCATGAAGAGCCTGAGACCCCTCATCCGGAGGGTGGTGATGAGAGTGCTAACCTAAGGGCCTCGGTAAAAGAGGCTGTGGCAGAAGAGGTTTATCAAGTCATGCAGACGACCCTGCCGTATGTGGTGACCGAAGTGGTTAAAGCTGTTAGGGAAGGAGAGAGGAAGGAAAGGAGAAGGCCCATAGGGAGAGGGGAACAACCGGAGACTGAGACGGTAGTCCCTACTGACGAGGAGGAGGAGGAGGAAGAGCCTATGCCGGAGGCAGCACGAGGATGTAATTATGGGGCATTTCAAAGATTCAAGCCCCCAACTTTCGATGGCAATGGTACTGCTGCTGTTGCCCATCGATGGGCTAGAGAGATGGAGGTTATACTTGATATCAGCGAGTGCAGGGAGGATCAGAAGGTGAAGTTGCCACTCATTCATTCGTGGACTCGGCTCTATGTTGGTGGGACAACATTATCCAAGCCGAGGGTAGTAGGGCGATTGGCAGGATGATGTGGAGCAAGCTAAAGAAGTTGGTGATTGAGGAGTTCTGTCCTCACTGGGAGTTGGATAAGGTGGAGAGAGAGTTCCTGCAGCTGGAAGCAGGAACAATGACACATCAACAATACACCACCAAGTTTAATGAGATGGCACGGCTAGTGTCGGATCAGGTGACACCCTTGTCACGGAAGACTAAGAGATACATTCAAGGCTTACCGGTGGACATCCGCAGGCATCTGATCGTTGCCTGACCGAGCACGTTTAGGTCGGTGGTTGATTTGGTGGGAAGACTGTATGATGAAAGGGAAGTAGTGGTGGCTGAGGTGAGTAAGAAAGGTGGTGGTGACCGGAACTGGAACAGGAAGAAGTTTGGATGGGGTGTTGCTCCGGCAAACAACAAGAGTGCACGGGTGGATGACCGATGTGTGGTCACATCCGGTGCGGGGTCGAAGAGGTGTGGAAAATGTGGAAAGGAGCATACCAGAGAATGTAGGTGGGGATCGAATGTATGCTTCAAGTGTGGGAGGACGGGGTATATAGCAAAGGACTGTCGTGTGGCTAGATGTTTTAACTATGGTGGAGAGGGTCACATGAGCAAGGAATG
>BJCO01362708.1:0-10470 GCA_018326465.1 Flaveria floridana
ATGCAACTTGTTTAGAAAACCCATTTTCTAAATTGGTGTTAATATTTTATTGCATGATCATATCATCAATTAAATATTAATTGGTGTTTGCTAAGCTTGTTATTGGGTATAACCCGACTTGGATCATAACGTACTAACCACATCAATATTCTAAGTGTCTTGGGCACATAGAATCCTACATATACAACCTCATGCGCCTAAGAAATGTTCCATGCGCCCAACCCACTAACATACACACTCACATACGCTTGTGTACATGAAAGTTTACACGTGCGTGATAGGCTCCATGCGCCTAGATACTTCATCCATCCATGAGCCTACATGCTTCATCCATGCACCCCCTAAAGAAAACCCCATGTGCCCAACACTCACAGCCACACACATATACATATTCATGCTACACATACAAATAATGTCATGCACCCACTAATGCAACACACACACACAAAATATATACATATATATATTTAGCAGAAACATACTTATGCATACATATATATCGCATGACATGCCTAAACCAAAAAATGCACAACAAGAAAGAAAACCACAACCCACGGTTCCGAAACTCCCCTCGGAACCAACGTAACCACAATCGGACACGAATCAAGGGCTATAATCGCGAGATAGTAACCGAGACGAAACCGAATCACATTGACAATATAACCGAAAGAGAACGTGACGGAAAACCTACCGGATGGAAGCTGTCAAACGAATGCCGACCGCGAACCTTGATCGAGAATGGCCAGCCGAAGGTCCTTGTGCGTGCGGTGTTACCGGTTGACGGCAGAAATAGGCAAGGTTTACGGTTGATAAGTTTTTGAGGTTTTTGGGGAGATGGTAATCGTGGGATGACGGAGGGTTGGTTAATATATAATAATTTAAACTTGTAGATTAATATAATGGTCCCTCTAGTTTATGTAGTTTGCACATTAAAGTTAATCATGCTTAGTTAGTTTATAGTTACGTATTAAAATTCCATTAATAATAATGAGGGTAATACTAATAACAACCATTATTCTTTTATAATAATGAAATATATTAATTATAAAATAATGGAGAGGTGTTAGATAATAGAAATGGTGTTAACCCGAAGATTCAGGTTGTCACAATATTTGACAAGAAATTGAAGAAATCCAAGCTTTGGAGTCCAAGCATGGGGTCGTGCCTTATTAAGCACGCCCCCATGTCTTTCCTGAAACACACCCTCGTGCTAAATTTGGCACACCCCGGTGTTTGGACATCTGACAGGACAAAAAGTACTATCCCCTAAAAGTAAGAACAAGGTCATGCCACATGAGGCATGGCGTCGTGCCCCACCTCAAACACGGGTTCGTGCCCCATTTATCATCGGGATGTGCCCGACACCTTCTGCACGTACGAACCGACCAACTTTCATAAGCATTGTACTAGCACAGGGTCGTGCTTATACACTCCAGAAAGCATATAAATAGAGGCCTAGGTTCACCATTTTGGCAAGCTTTTGGTGGGAGATTTATTCTGCTGAATTCTTTTGGGAACCAAGACTTAAAGATCAATTCAAGGCTTGGGAGGTGCATACAACACTTGGAAGAAGCTTGGGATTGTCTAAACATCATCCATTATGGATCACCGGTTTCATTGTTCCATTTCACTGATAATTTCATATATATCTTCTATTTTACATGTTGTTATGTACAAACTCTTTATGAACTAAATTCTCATTATCATCCTAATTGGATGAAACTTATGTAATTTGTGATGAACTAATGGTGTGATATATATTATGTTAATGTTATGGTGATCTTGGGAAAACTTTTGATAGGTAGCATCTATATTTGAATGGGAACTTTTAAACCTATGATTTGTAAATGTGAATGTCATAAGAGGTTGAAAAACGCATGACTAACTTTGATTTGAGAAACCGGTCTTCATAATAAATATATGGCTAATGAACTAGAAATGGTTAATAGAAATCATATCACCTTAACTTTCTAATCATTTACGGGTTCCCTTTTATTAGTGTGAGAAATCTACAGTAATTGTTATGGTTTTCTAAAATTAATGGTATGTTAGAAATGAACCTGATCAACTTTCTTTTTAACATTAAATTATGTTTTCAGAAATCGTATATCAAAAGTACACAAGAGATTTACCTGCATTACTAGTGGCTTTGACCTAAGCAGTAAATCTCAACATGACATGCTCTTAATCACTACGGAGCGAGTGGACGAGAAATCACGCCAGCTCACATTCATAAACATTAACATAATTACTTTAATCAATATCTTTAATTACACCACCAATTCATCATAATTACGTAAGTGTAATCTAATTAGGATGATAGCCTTTATTCCCTGGTTTTAAATCCAAAAGATTCAATCTTGTTTTACTTTATTTTAATTATTATTTATAAAACCCAAAAAATCTTCATTGCATCAATGCAACTCATCATTTTCTTAAACATAAATCATTTCTGATAGTCAATCATTAATATTGTTGAGTGGGCTAGGTGTGTCCACAAATTGATTCTCAGTTCCTACCATCACTATATTACCTCGTGATAGGTACACTTGCCTTTTGTGTGCGTAGTTTAGTATTAGTAATAACCAATTAAAATTTAATGTATGCGAAAAACTTTTATCAAAATATATATACTTTTCACACACATCAAAAAGTTAATGCGTGTGAGAAGTAATATATTTTGATAAAGGTTTTTCGCATAAATTCAGTTCTAATTAGTTATTACTACTACTAAACTATACACACAAAATGCAAGTGTACCTACCTTGAGGTAATACAGTGATGGTAAGAACCGAGTATCAATTCGTAGACACGTCTAGCCTACTCAACAATCTTAATGATTGACTACCAGAATTGATTTTTGTTTAAGAAAATGATGATTGCATTGATGTAATTAAGATTTTTAGGAATTTAGAAATAATAGTTAAAATAAAGTAAAACAAGATTGAAACCTTTGGATTTAAAACCAAGGAATAAAGGCTATCATCCTAATTAGATTACACTTATGTAATTGTGACGAATTGGTGGAGTGATTAAAGATATTGATTAATGTAATTATGTTAATGTTTATAAATTTGACCAGGTGCAATTTCTCGTCTATCTGCTTTGTAGTGACTAAGACCACGTCAGGTTGAGATTTACTACTTAGGTCAAAGCCACTAATAGTGTAGGTAAATCTGTTGTCTCCTTTTGATATATGATTTCTGAAAATATAATTTAATGTTAAAAAGAGAGTTGATCAGGTTCCTTTCTAACATACCATTAAATTTAGAAAACCATAACAATTATTGTAGATTTCTCTGACTAATAAAAGGGAACAGTAAGTGATCAGAAAGTTAAGGTGAAATGATTTCTAATAACCATTTCTAGTCCAGTAGCCATATATTTATTATGAAAACTGATTTCGCGAATAAAAGTTAGTCATTTGTTTTTCAACCTTTTATGATATTCACAATTAGAAATCATAAGTTTACAACTTCCCGTTCAAATGTATATGCTAACCATCAAAACTTTTCCCAAGATCGCCATAACATTAATATAATATAAATCACACCAATTAGTTCATCATAAATTACATAAGTTTCACCCAATAAGGATGATAATGAGAGATAGTGAGCCTGAACATAAGAATATGTAACATAGAAGATAGATATGAAATCATTGGTTAAATGGAACAATCAAACCGGTGATTCAAATGGATGATGTTTTGACAATCCCGAGCTTCTTCCAAGTGTTGTATGCACCTCCCGAGCCTCCAAATGATCTTTAAGTCTTGATTCCCTAGAAAATTCAGCAGAGTAACTATCCTACCAAAAGCTTGCCCAAATGGTGAACTTAGACATCTATTTAAAGGCTTTCTGGAGTGTTTAAGCATGGCCCTGTGCCTAAAAGGCCCGGCCTCATGCTAGTACAATGCTTACAAATATTGGTCGGTCCCTACGTGCAGAAGATGTTGGGCATGACCACGTGACAAATGGGGCATGACCCCGTGACAAATGGGGCACGACCCCGTGTTTGAGGTGGGGTACAACCCCATGTCTCATGGCGCACGACCCCGTGCTTACTTTTGGGAGTCAGTACTTTTTGTCTTATCAAATGTTCAAACACAGGGGTGTGCCAAATTTAGCACGGGGTGTGTTTCAGGCAAGGCATGTGGGTGTGATTAATAAGGCACGACCCCGTGCTTGAAATCCAAAGCTCGGATTTCTTTAATTTCTTGTCAAATATGCTTCTTTTGTCCATCTTGCCCTTTTTAACTCCTGAAAACACAATTTAATGATTTTAAGTACATAATAATCATTTTAATAAAGATATTAAGGAATAATTGATGTGCTACTGATAGGATTTATATGTATAATTTAGAGCATATCAAACATTACCACACTTGAACTTTGCTTGTCCTCAAGCAAAATCACTTAAAATGACAACCCCACCATAAACCAAATAAATCAAATGATAAATATGTCTTTCGGGTGATACGCAAGAAAAAATTATTTCATCCAGTTGTAAACATTTTAAGAATGTATAGAATGATATCCTTGCAAGAATAGATTAATTAGTAAAGATCAACGTCATGTAAAAATTCACACATCTCACAAGATGCGCTCACCCTCGGCTAAATATATGGAGCCATAATTAGGATTAAGTATGACTAATATGCTCAATTGCCTAGTATGAATACGTGTGAAATCATATGCTTGTTAGGGGATCAAATCTCCACCTACGTAGATATTCATTTGCATATATTGTTAGGTCTTTGATGAGTTGTAACTTGGCTTAGGCTCGGGTATGGAATATTTGGAAAAAGTGGCTAAACGTTAAAGACAACGGTCTTGGATTATTTTTCTAACATAAACTATAATGAAAGTTGTAAAAGGCTTCGTATACAATACTTCAAGCTAGCTGGGATATGCTAACTTGAGGACTCGTTTAAGGTTAGATTGTCAAGACCGTATTTTGCTTTCGAAAATCTTATTTCGTCTTTTACCCGAAGATACACAAAACTTTCCTTTCGTAAGGATCGTTCGGCTTGAAGCCTAATAGCACCCAATTGGATCAGTTCTGTGTATTCTTATCGGGACTCGGTTTGGTTCTTTTTGCATTTTCCATTGTGGGACCAATTTCCGCAGTTCAGGAATCTTTCATATCTTTTTGCCCGCCTCTTTTTAGCGCTTTTTAAAATTCCACAAAATGGTAGAATTTGTTCCTTTTTTGCCATTTCTTTCTTGCGTCGTACGTGAGGTTGAAAATTTGTTCGCGGATTTCCGGGGGAAGACCCGGTTTTGCGTGGTGAAGGCAACAAAGCAAATTAAAATCAAAAGAATGCATTACAGTTCTTTTAGGTTTTCCGGTAAAAGACCAAGTTTTTTTTTTATAATAAGCCAAAAACGTGTTTCTAACAAAAAACGGGTTTTGTTAAAGGCTTTTTGGATAAGTGACTTGGTGGTTCGGGTGATAAAAAATAAAAACGTTTAAGCTCAACGGGGCTAACTAGTATTGACATTTGGGTATGGAAAGTTAAAAGGAAATGGTTAGGGCTTGAATGGTTAAGGTTTCCTATTGTCTAACTCATTTTTATGCAAAAAAATACTAATTAAGGTCTTGAAATGTATACCCAAAGCTAGTTCTAATCACATGTATCATAAGACACCCTTAATTAAATCTAGAATGAAAGTAGAATTGTAAAAGCTATTTAAGGCTTAAAAATAAACTCACATACGGATGGAATTGGGTAAAAGTGATTCATTTTACATGATTAAATATTTTTATTAGATTATTGGTTTTAAGAATATCATCAAAAAAAAATTTAATTTTATTTGGATGTCTTTTATTTACTTGTTTATTTCTTGAAAACGTATATTTATAATTTGGTTTATTAAAAATTGTTTAACTTTTTGGTTTTGGGTCACAAAAATTAATGGTTAAGTGATTTTTGTACAAAATTTTCAATTTGGACCTTTTTAGCAAAGTGTCAAATGTGTGTCAATTACTCCATCCCTATACTTAAAATTCACATTGTCTCCAATGTGATTAATAAATTAAAACTAGGAAAGGTAACGAAATAACTCCCCTAAAAATGATGAATTTGACTCATGCCTTAAATTGTAAGAATCCTTGGGATCACCTGAAATATCATCAATTTATTGAAAACATTAAAATCCTAAGCACACCAAATAAAATGACATAATTAAACGATAGATTGGCATGAAACAACCGTGCCCGGGCCCTCAAAGTGATACGGTTTTCAACGGCTTCTTTTTGTTGTGCCGGCATATCCAGGTCCATGATGATTTCCTCGGGATCCATCAGATCCTAGATTTGTCTCTTCCTGTCCATAAACCTCGGCTGTCCATTTGGCAAGGTTGTTATCATGTACATACTCATGCAAATGCTCAAATCTAACAATCCTGCCATCACTCCTTTAGTTGCCTCTGTGTTACACCCATATCTCTCGTATAGGTTTAGAATCCAGCTTCCTCTAAACATGGGTGTTGAAGCACCTGCAATTGCATTTCTAGCAAAAAGATTACAAAACAAGTATCCAATATTGCATAGCAAACGAATAGTCATACAATATAAAATGAATAAGTCCCTAAAACTAAAAACTCACTTTGACCACGAGATGTTATCAAATGGCTAAGAAACCGATGTATGTGGCGCAGCAGTGGGTCTCAAATCTAACTGCTTTTGGTTTCACTCGAGTTGAACACCCCTTTTCCAATTCTCTCCCATAATGCTTTTCTCATGGCACCACTTTTGGCATCCCTACTTTCTTCATCTGGAAAGGTATGGTATGTTGGCATTCATGATATTGCTTGCTCCTCCATTGCTTGTTCTATATATATACCGAGATAGATATCGAACAAGGCTACGGATGTTTTTTTTCAACTTCCACCTAGTCTGAACGAAACTGCTTCATCATCCCATGAGTCAAAGTCTTTCATGCTAAATCTTAAACATACTAAGAATTCAAGAATTAGTTCATAAACAGAAGGTTTGTTTTGTGAAAACAGTCCCTTCCACTAAATACTCAATAAATTATTATATTTTTCGAGCTATTTGACAGCGGCCGAAGTTTCTTCGTCGGCTTGTAAATATGATTTTTCAGCCCTTTGTAACAATCTTTCAGCCAGTCATGACACCATCTTTCACGGTTTCCCTCGAATTGCAAATAGGGATGGTTGATGATCTTGAAATTTCAAACAAATAAGTTAAACTATACAAAACGGATTTACGGAACAGTTTCATCACGTTAATAACAAACATGGGCTTCATGAGACATAACACCATTTTTGTTCAACTCATGTTTTAAGATAGTAAAAACTTGACATTCAAGAAAAACTGTTAAACATGGGGGTGTTCTTGTGAAACATGGGGGTTCGGTCAACATTTTGAGGTATGAAATTTCAACTCGAGCATGCATGGTTTTGTTTGTAAACCTTTGATTAAGCAAGGGTTTAACATTTTCTTGCTTGAAAAACCAAAGATTACACATGTATCGTTTTAATCACTTGTTAATAATTCAAGATACCTAAAATATAGTGTTTAATCACCACATGCTTGATAATTGAACTATTGTAACTTGAATGTGCTTAACAATGATTCAACCACAAATTATGAAGATAGTCTTGTTAACAATGAAAGAAAAAACATACTAACATCTAACTAAACATAGTAATTAACACTAATCAAATACAAAGATAAGTATGAACAAGAAGGCTTAAAGGATTCATCATTCCATATGAATTTCAACAACAAGGTTTACATATAATTGCTAGGATTTCGGTTGTTTAGAGACCTAATCACCTAACTACATGTAAATAACCATCATTATACTAGGAATTAGTAATACTGACCTCTTGGACAATCAAACTAGAAAGAACTCAAGAAAATGAGAAAGAAAAATGGAAAGGTGATGAAAATAATAGTGGATACGGGTTATTGCAGCATTGCATTCGACATTTATCAATGGAAATTGATAGGGAACAAGACAAATGGCTGCACAAAGTCAGAATGTGTCATTTTTTATTGAGCATGAGGGCGTGCCTTCCTAGGCACGGGGGCATGCTCCCCTTGTGTTTTCCGCTTTTTGTTTTTCGTTGTTCGGTTTCTCTGTTTCGCGCGTTACGCAATTTACCCGGTTAAATTTTATCACTTCCAAATCATCCAAAAAGTTATGAAATTAGTCCTAGAGCTAATTAAAAAAAATCCAAATGACAATTACATATCTTAATGCGTTAAAAGCCAAGAATCTGAAACTACAAAGCCGAGAATCTAAAACTACAAAGCCGAGAATCTGAAACTTCAAATCTAGACTCCTTAAGGTGCACTAGCACACATAACACATCACAAAATGCTTCAAAAAAAGCCTCCACACATTTCGTGGGGAAGGTTTGGGATGGGATAGTGTGATGTGCGGTTACTTAGTTCCGTAAGCTGACGGTTGACAGAAATGTGTTCCTCGCCTATCTCTTAAACTTTTTGGATAAGCTTAGCTAGGCGTTGAGATGCGATGAGGTTCATCTCAGTAAATTGTTTGATAAGTTCATGCAACTTGAAGAAGTATTCTTGCGTCGTTGGCTCTCGTGTTTTAGAATGTGGTTTCTTTGCAGGATTCCAGCTTGAACTTCCGTGACTTGATTCTTTCATCTTTTGGATGTTTTTAAGCAGGAATGGATGTGATAAAATCTTGGAACAAGTGTGGTATCTATATACAGGTCGTGAAAGTTGATCACGGGAGCGTGCTTAGCTAGACACGGCCCCGTGTTTGTCAGAAATCGTCTTAAATTTGACCTGTAACGTTCTAGAGTCGTCAGTGGAGATCGTAGAAAATTTTTGTGAGAAGCACGGGGGCGTGTTCCATGGGGCACATCCCCATGACTGGTGAGGTCCTAAAAAAGTTAAAATAATCAAAGAAAACCTATGTACAAGTTTCATGTTAAAGTTTCAGGTCTTCGGCGCGATCCTTCCGCACACTTAGTGTTCATCGGGGTAGAGGTGTAATTCCTCCAAGAAAATCTTACTTGGTCCATCGTTATACGGTTTTAAACGATGACCATTCACTTTGAAACTTAAACCGTCGTCGTTGTCGATTTTGATGGCACCATTCAGAAATATGTTTTTAATCATGTAAGGTCCAGACCTACATGATTTCAGCTTTCTGGGAAACAAACTGTATCACCAAGATATTTTCTTTGAAGCTGACGGAAGAAGAAAAGAAATAAAGTCCAAAGTCGAGGGACCAAACTTGTCAAAACAGGAAGAAATTTGGATGTGTGGAGGTATAAAAGGGGGAGGGCAACCCACACCCTCCCTATGCTTGCAAAACATCAGCCATAGAGAGAAAGAAGAGAGAAAAGGGAGAAGAGAAGAGAAAAGGCTTGGTTCGGGTGGGTTCAAGTGTGCAAAATCGTTGTGTAGCGGGTTTAAATGAAGCTCTTCTTCTTGGTGTCATTTGTGTGCGTTCGAGGACCCCTCTTTTACTTGTTTTCAACTGATTTGGGGCTAGAACACATAGTAAACCTATTTTTGTATGTGTGTGTGTTTGACCCGTTTGGATGTGTTTGCGTGTGATGCGTTTGGAGTTTGTTTCCAGTCTTGTGTGTGCTTGAATGGTGTTGTGGTATGCATTTCTAATGTTTAGGATGGTTGATTTGGGCTTAGAATGGGTTTGGATGAGCTTGGAGGTCGAAAATGGTAGATTGGGTTCGGGATGAACTGCATTCTGCAACAGTTAGGGCTAGGCGACCGACTGGGGGCCATACAGCCGACTGGGGTGCGTTTGAGGTTCAGTCGTATGATTTAGGTTCAATCGCATGACTAGAAGGCCAATCGCATGGGGAGTCATGCGACTGAGAGCCTATTCACACAAGTACTCATCCACATTGAGTCCATCCGCATGAGGTCCATTCGCATTGAGTCCAACCGTATAAGGTCCATTCGCATAGTGTCCATCTGCATAAGGTCCACTAGCATAGTGTTCATTCGCATGGATGTCCATTCGCACGAGGCTTAATGGCCTGGTGTTCTTCCGCATTGGTCCATTCGCATAAGGTTCAGTCGCCTGAAGGCTATGCGAATGAATGGTGCCATTCGCCCAAATAGGATTGGTGAACCCGACGAAAGGCATAGTTAAATTTCTGACTTTCGGGGGAATGTGCAGATGTAAGTTTTGATGTGGAGGTCCTGTAAGTTCAAGTAAGATGTTCGTTTGGATCTTAGAGTATATGTTGGGAATGATGATGTTGAATGTTTATGTATGATGTATGCTATGTATGTATGATGGTGCCTTGTATGGTGATGACTTGGTATGTTATGTTTATGATTACGTTCCTGTTATGTATGATTGTTTTCCTGTGGCTTTATATTGAATGTTTATGAATGAATGAAAAGTATTACGTAACGTAAAGTGGAAGATAATGAAAAGAGGAACGAAATGAAAGAATGCATGCATTAACGAACGAATGAATG
>BJCO01362709.1:0-14968 GCA_018326465.1 Flaveria floridana
ATAATACTGGTAAACTTTAAGAAAAGAAATACCTGATGGCAGGTAGTTACTCGGGCTGACATCCCTCCATTCGTCCCATTTTCAGTTTAAGTTTAGGTTTCTTTCGAAAATGTTTACCCAATTCACTTAAACATTGGCTCTGATACCAACTTGTAAGGCTCCGTTCCCGGGTGCCTCACAGTTGGACAATCATCACAATAAAAATACATAATAAAATACATTTCATAAAACATTGTAGCAGAATTACATTATTAAAAGCCCATTCTTTTCATTTATAATAACTGTGTTAAGCAATACATCGTTGTTCATTGGTTTACAAAAGATTGTTTAAATGCATTATAAAATAACAATATTATCAAAACATGAATGGATGTCAGTCTTGCCCCGCCGTGTAGCTTCACCCTCATGCCATCCTTAGCAATATTCATCTGTCAACTGAAAATGTATAAAGTCAACGTTACTGAGTGAGTTCTAGTTTCAAGAGTATTAAAATACCTTGTATAGATATATGAAAATATCCTTTGTTGTAAACTACTTCCTTTATTCTTGTATGTGGTCACACATCATACGTACATCAAGGTAATACTTTCATTCATTCATTACTGTACGTATCCATTCATTTTGTACTTTTATCATTATCTTTGACTTTCTTATGGACCAATGTGCAATACCCCGAACATTATGCACAAAGCTGATACTAGGCCTGTGGTCTATAAATAGACCACAAACATTGTGCACTAAGCTGACCCTGACACCTAGGGTATGCTACAAGGGTCCCTGTCAGTCTCAATGACTGACCCTGCATGCATCCTTCAGGTTAGCTAAACTACATACAGTTGAGCTAACAACAACATGGTCGTGCATCTCCTTTTCCTTTGCTTGCAAGACTTACATTATTTCATTTATGTTCTACTTTTCTTCATCATTAATATTTCACTTTTTATTAATGATAATACTTTACGTTTATGATCATAAACACACCACGTAAAGTCACATAATAATAATTAATATGGAACATAGAACAGTTTAGAATCATGTATAGTAATAACAATTAAAACCCTAAAGTCAAACTAGGGACAAACCCTAATCATTCTGTTTTATCCAAAATTTTAGAAAATTTCTAAGTATCCTGGGTGCATGAGCACTGTGCAGGTGCATAAGCACTATGCAGGTGCATGAGCACTATGCAGGCGGATGAGCCCTAGTTAGGTGCATCAGAACTATTCAGGCGCATGAGTTTTACACTTAGGCGCCTGAGGATTAGGCGCATGGGCACTATTGGGGTGCATCATCCTATACATAACTTTCTAAGGCAAATTTTCAGGTGCATGGGCCCTGTTTGGGGCGCATGACCTTACTTAATATATTCTAAGGCAAAAAGGCTAGGCGCATGGGCCCTGTTTGGGTGCATGGGCCCTGTTTGGGCGCATGAGCAACACTTAAATCTTTCCAAGGCATTTTCAGGCGCAGGAGCCTTATGTAGGCGCATGAACCACCTGTTTGACATGTTCATAAGTTTTTTTCAGTCCAAATCTTTATATCATCCAATTCTATTCTAAGCATAAATACCGCATAAACAACCACAAAACATCATCATGCAACATACATATGGTTATATATATATATAAGTTGTAAAATCATTTTCATACATTTTCAGCCCCAAAGAGTTTATAAAACATGTAGAATACAGGCTCTAGAACTCACCTTTCTCAGCCTCCAAGCACAACTCCTTAAATTCAAGCACTCTTGATGTTTCTAACATCTAAACACCAATTACATACACATCTGGACACATTTACACACATGAGAACATGTATAGCTCGTTTACATGGTTAAAACTCATAAAGACCGAACACTTACAAGAAAATCTTACCTTTAAGCAGCTTATTCTTCTTCTTCTCTCTTGAAAACCGATGAATTCTGCTCTCTCTCTAAAATCGCAATAGCAGTTGATGTAGCAAAGGTTGTGGGCTGCCATACCCACTTTAAACAAAATAATATTATTATTTTGTCCTATTTACACTTTATACCCCTCCTCTTTGGCCTCGTTTTCTTTTCTTACAAATATCTTTCTTTTATTCTCTTTCTTATTTCTTTTCTTTCCTTTTATTTGACAAAATTTCCTGAGTGTTACACTTCTACACTATTTCCTCAGCATAAGAGGCAAATAGGCCTCGACTGAAGCCTTCTTATAACTCCAAGGAGTATTGAGTTACAGGAGATACATAACACTAAAAGTGTTTTCCTTATCTGATTGCTAGCTGAATTGGGGAAGAAAGCATACCTTTCCCTTAACTACTGCTTCTACTCCTGCAATTATCATCAATACCTCACCCGGTTGAGCAATAACTCATTGCTTTTTGTGGCAAGGATGGATCATAAGCTTCATATTATGCGTGAAGCAATTGGTAAGATCATTGGGATACTAGAGCATCAAACCACAGCTAGTGAATATGTGGAGATGCTTAAGAAAGCTTGATAGGGATTGACCAGAAGCATAATACTTTTGTTGATGTATTCGTGAATAACATGAACAAGCACGATTCACTCGATGACATAGTTAAGGAGCAGTGGATAATATTGTCACCCTTAAGGCTACACTATAGGATATACAACATAAACTAGTACTATTAGAGCTGAGAGTATCTAGGTTAGAAGCCCTGGTTATAGTTGTTAACATGCCTAAGGAAGATTTAGAAGAAGAGTATTGTCTCCAAAATGAAGACTAGAAGCTAGAAGTGATATTTTGGAACCTTAAGATGGTAGGGTCAGATATTGAGGAGTACATTGATAGGATAACTCCTCATGTATAAGCAAATGTCATAGTCGCTGATCCCAAACCACTCAGCTGTAATGACAATCTAAAGCACCAAAAGGTAATTCAGGAGAGATGGCCCTTAGCTAAATATGGCATCAAGGACAGTAACAATGGAAAGGGGCAATGGAAGTGGCAAGGGATGAGTCTTTGTAATTAAATCTGGCAAAGGAAAAAATGATCAGAATGCGGTTATTAGTAAGTTTCTTCTAAATGACTCTTTTGCTTCTATAACTATTTGATAGCAATGCTGATAGTAGCTTTGTCTCTAAGAATTTCAGCAAATTTCCACATGTAGCTGCAACTTGAGTGGAACCTAGTTACACCATACAATTAGCTGATGGTAAATTGATTAAAGTAGCTCACATTCTTAAGGGATGTAGGTTGGGATTTTCTAGATATAAGACAGAATTGGATCTTATACCTATACGCTAGGAATTTCCTATTATTCGTGGTAGTTTCGATGTGGTTGTCGGCAAGGATTGGTTGTCTAAAATCAAGTTGAGTTTGTCTGTCACAAAAAGGTCTTACATACCACTTCATAGTGGTGAAGTTTTATCTATTTAGGGAGAGAAGAGTGGTGCAGTTATGAAATGGTTATACTACCATTTTAGCTATGATCACCAAAAAGACAATGAAAAAAAAAAGATTGAAGAGACCCCTATAGTTCTTGACTATCCTAAAATTTTATAGAAGATTTACATGGTTTTATATCATATCATCAAGTCGACTACCAGATTAATTTGACACCAGGAGCAGCACCTATCACTAGAGCTCTATATAGATTAGCTCCGAATGAAATACAAGAACCATCTACGCAACTACATGAGCTATGGATTCACTCGACTGAGCTTATTGTTGTAGGGAGCCCCAGTCCTGTTTGTCAAGAAGAAGGACAAGACTTTATACATGTGTATTGACTACCTTGAGCTAAAAAAGTGACAATGAAGAACCATTGTCCTCTTCCACATCTCGATGACCTGTACGACCAGCTTCAAGGGTCTAGTTTTTATTCCAAGAATCAAGTGAGAGTTTTAGAGAAGGACATATCAAAGCAAGCATTCAAAACTTAGCACGGTCACTACGGGTTTCTAGTTAGGCATTTGGGTTGAACAACATACCAATGGTTTTCATGGATCTCATGAACCAAGTGTACAAACCCTATCCGGACAAGTTTGTCATTGTTTTATTAATGACATTCTAATATATTCAAAGAACAAAGAGGAGTATTAGGAACATCTTAGACTAATTTTAGAAATACTGAAACAAGAATAAATGTATGCCAAGTTTTTGAAGTGTGACTTATGGATTCAAGAAGTCTAATTTTTGGTCATGTGGATCAACAAGAAGGGAATGCATGTTGACCTGGCAAAAATAGATGCAATCAAGTGCTAGGCTATACTTAAGACTCCATCTAACATACGACAGGTTCTTGGATTGGCTGGCTATTATTGATGATTCATTGAAGGGTTTTTGAATATCACTCCACCTCTAGTCACACTTGAGGTGACAAACATGAGTTCATATTCTAGGTTCTAAAATGGAAACTTTGCATTGCACTGATACTATCCTTACCAAAGGAAACATATGATTTTATGGTGTATTGTAATTCTTCCATCCAATATCTCGGTTGTGTGTTAAGGCAACGCGAGAAGGTCATCGCGTATGTTTCCTGTCAACTAAAAATTCATGTGAAAAACTACATGACAAACGAGTTCAAGTTAGGAACCACTGTGTTTGTACTCAAGATATGGAGCCATTACTTTTACAGTACCAAATGCACCATCTACACCGATCACAAGGGTCTTCAATGTATCTTTGAGTAAAAGGAACTGAACATGAGACATCATCGTTGGGTTGAGCTATTGAATGACTATGATTGTGCGATCAAACACCATCCAAGTATGGCTAAGTTGGTAGCTAAAGCTCTAACTCGAAAGGAAACACCTAAGCTAAAGTGAGTTCGAGCATTACAGCTCACCATTCATAAAAAACTACATGATTGAATCCGTAGTGCTTAACTTGAGGCTCTAAAGGATGAGAATCTAAATGCAAAATCCATGTGAGGCATGGAGAAGCAATTAGGGTCTAAATCCAATGGAATCCATTAGTTCGTGGAACAAATATGGGTTCCTTGTATGGGGAATTATAGGATCTGGTGTTGAGTGAAGCTCATAAGTCATGATATTCCATCTATCCGGGTTTAGATAAGATGTATCATGATTTGAAAGTTCTTTATTAGTGGCTGAGCATGAAAGCCGATATTTCCACATATGTAAGCAAGTGTTAACCTGTTCTAAGGTTAAGGTGGAGTATCAAAGGCTATTTGGTTTACTTCAATAGCCAGGAATCCTCGTATGGGAGTGGGAGCAGATCTTAACAGATTTCATTAACAAGTTACCTTGAACAGTTGGTAGATGCGATACCATTTGGATAATAGTAGATCGCTTGACAAAATTTGCACAGTTTCTAGAAATTAGAGAATAGGATGGAAAAGTTAACTCACATCTACCTAAGAGAAATAGTCTGTTGGCACGGTATCTATCATATCCGATCGTGACACTCGATTTATTTATTATTTTTAGAGATCATTGGAAAGTTCATTGGGAACATGTTCGGATATGAGCACATTGTGTCATCCACAAACTAATGGTTAGAGTGACCGTATGATTCAAACTCTGGAAGATATGCTACGAGCATGTGCTATTGATATCGACAATAGTTGGGAAACTCACCTACCCTTGATTGAGTTTTCTTTCAATAATAGTTTTAACAAATCGATCAAGGCCACATTGTTTGAGGCACTCAACGTAAGTGTAAATCACCGATTTGTTAGGCAAAATTCAAAGAAAGTCAATTGACTGGTCTTGAACTTGTGCATGAGACGACTGATAAGATTGTGCAAATTCATAACCACAAGGCAGCAACACGTGACTAAAGAGCTACACTGATAAACCCAAAAAACTATAAGGAATTCAAATCGGTGACAAGGTATCTCCATTGTTGCAAAACATGCTAGGCGCTGTCCAGTCAGTCAACTAGGAAGTTGTGAGTACTCGACTGAGGTGGGGAGTAATCAAAAAGTACTCGGATATGAAACATTATAAATAAATTAATTTTTTGGAAATTATAAATATGTCAAATATCATAGGCTTACTAATATTCATAAAAAATGCGTGAATATCAATATAAATAAAAAGAATAAATCTTCATATACAATAATATTTCAAAAACATAATATTAATTCATTAATATTATAGACGTAGTAATCGTATGATTATCATATTCCAAAGTATTACCATGTAAAAATAGAATTCCAATAAAAATCGGTGAAAAACAACGAAAATCGATGAAGAATGGTGAAAATCCGAGTTGGCCGAGTTGGACCAAGTTGGCTGAGTTGGAGTTTGACCGAGTAGGGTTGAGTTTGACCGACTTGAATTAAAGTTGATCGAGTTGATGAAAAGCAAAACGGTACCTTGCCAAGTACTGAGTTTTACAACACTGGGTACTTCTGAAAGAGTCATCTGGGGAAGGTGAAATTCAGTTAGGAAAATAAGGAAAGTTAAACCCGTGTTACCTTAAACTTTTTGAGGTGTCAAAAGGATGGGTCCAGTAGCTTAACAACTCAATGTGTTACACATTCAAACCTATAGAAATGTCTGTTTGATGAGACACTCGCCATTCTATTGGAAGAGAGAGATATGGATGAACAACTATGTTTTACTAAGGAACTAGTTGACATCATGGACCGAGTAATCAAAACCCTTAAGCATAGCCGTATCTCTAGCAACAAAGTTCGTCAAAACTCCTAGTGTGGACCCAATTTTACTTAAGAAAGAGAGAATCAAATGAAAACAAAATAACCACAACTACTAAAAGATGCTCCATCAATATGAGGCCACTTGGGGTGTTATGCTCGCGGTATATATATAGTTAAATCCTTTCTATTGCTCAAGCAGCCTTTTGGATGTGACATCCGATATTTTCAGGTCACTTTCGGATCAATACAAACATTATTTTCCGATCATACATTCATGAATTTTATGTTTTTCACTTAAATGTGTCATTTATTGCACAAATATTTACTAACCTACACGTAACAGTAATCCGAAGAATTATTAGATCGCACTCGCGCCTTTCACCAAACGTTGGTGATTTGTCAAAATAGTTTTATAACAATAATAATTGATATGAAATTATAGGTTAAATGATTATGTCATTAAATGTGTAGATTAGTTGTGAGAACTATGAATTTTCTGGCACTTACGCGTTCACTCATTTTCAGCTTTTAAAGCCTAATTATTATAAAATGCCTTTAAACTAGTGTAAGGTTATACTTGAAAGGATGATCCAACCAAAGCAACCAAAGAGCTTCTAGCATGCATGCATAATGTACATAGTAGAAGTTACTTTGGAAGTATTACACTTCTCTTATAAAGTATCTCAGGTTCTTCGATTTATCTCATGCTTTGTAACACTTGTAATAGAACTTGAGAGCAATATACAACATTCTAGAAAACCATAATTATCTTGTTCTTCTGTTCCGTCTCATTACTTACTTGTGTTCTTCATATCTCTTATATAAACCTAGTTTCCTATTTGATATGTTAAGTATTCTAACACTCTCCTCAGTATGAAATAGATTGTATTGACCACCCTTAACTGGTCCTGTAGTTGGTATGAGAGCATTCAGGCTCTTGATTATAAGATCTCACCATCTTAAGCCTTGTTGTCTTCCTCTACTTCTTATTCTTTCTCCCTTAGTTTCACAAATCACTTAACATCTTAAATGGCAGCTCTCTCAACGGCTGATATGGAAACCAATACTATGAAAAGTCTCCATTGATCATACCTGATGACTTTGATACTTGGTGCCAAAGAATGGAAGGCTTCATTAAGTCTCAAGATAACAGGATGTGGGGATCTGTTGCCTCTGGTCCTCCTGTACCATGCACCTCTTCAGCTACTGCTGGAGGTGGCATGATACCAAAGGAAGTGGCTGACTACTTTAAAGAAGACTGAAAGAAGTTAGATGTAGATCAAAAAGCCATGACCACCCTCTAAACTGCTCTTCCCAACTCCATATACAGAGGCTTTAAGAAGTGCAAAATTGCTAAGCAATTATAGGATGCACTGAAGCTGATGTTTAAGGATCTTCTAAAGCTAAAGAGTACAAGAAAGACCTCTTAAAGTACAAGTTTGAGAATTTCACCTTCAAGGCAGGTGAAACCATGACTTAATAATACTTTAGGTATGTTGAGATTGTGGATACTCTAATGGATGTTGGAGTAACTCTTGAGAATAGGGACATTATGAGGAATTCATGTCCTCTCTTCCCAGAAAATGGACAAACTATTGTGTGGTCATTAAGAGGAATGAAAACCTCAAGACCCTTACTCTCACTAAGTTGTATGGTATACTCAGTGGATACTAGATAGAGATGAATATTTAAAACCCATATGGTAACTCCAACAATCAACAGAGGTCTACCCTTCATGTTGCTGAAATGGACCACAGAGAACCATAACATCATCTCATCTGCTACCCTAACAACTCATAAAAGGTCCCTTTAATCACCTTCCCTTAGACACCAAGGGAGAGCTACATCCATGGAAGCTTATTCCAAGAGACAAGCTCATCATAAGCCTTTGTGTTTGCTAATAAAGCATAGGAGACTTCCTCTTCAACTTGAAGTTTGGACTACATCCATCCAGATGACCCGGAGTACATGGAGATAGTCCAACAGATGGCTCTTCTTACTCATAAAGCCATGAAATTATACAAGAGGACAGGGAGGAAGTTTCCTAGCAATATATCTAGTGGAAAGTTTGGGCTAGACAAAAGCAAAGTGAAGTCTTATAACTATAACCAAATGGGGCACTTTGCTAGGGAGTGGAAGGCACCAAGGACAAACAGTGGCCAAGCATAACCTAGGCCAAACTACACTGAGGGAGCTCCACACACTGAGAAGCCCAGGCAGTAAGTTGCAATTGCTATTGAAGAAAAAGTCTTTGATTGGAACGTCCAGGTTGAATGTGCATCTCCAGACCAACCTCTTATGGCTGATCATGAAGAAGCCAAGGTATTAGAACATTTTTGTACCCTAGAATGCATTGCTAAAGTTAACAGATATAGGTCTAACAACTTAGAGATGAGATCTGATCTTGAGTCCTTAAACATATTCAAAACTGATTTCAAAAGAGCTGAAAATAATTACAAACTTATAATAGAAGATTTAGACATCTTAAGCATGAACATACCAAGTACAGGACTCAGATCAAATATATCATCACCAAGTTAGCTAAATGCCATGCTGAGCTTATGATCCGTAAAGTGAAGGCAGAGAAATATGTTCATGAAGAAGAGACCTTCCAGAACATGATATCAACATCCTTTCATGCAAAAGTGTGTTATTAGAACAAGCAAGGACTAGGATCTAGTGAGATAGCTCCTCCACATACTCTCTATCTGTAAGATCTCCTAGGTGTGGAACTTGTCAAGATGAGCTTCCCCTTATAGACCCCAATGAAGAAGAGGATGAAAAAGAGATAGTGAAGGATGGATCTGAGATGAGTGATGAAGATGATCCTAAGAAGCATCCACTATTCTCATGAGGAGAAGAAGAATCTAGGGATGACAAAGTCTAAAAGGAAGAATTTGATCAGAGCTGCCAAAAGATGATTAAAGAAGGCTCAAGAGATCAATGCTACTTTTAACTCCAAGCAGAAACAAGTCTTTATATCTGTAGGATTTGAAGCGGTGAAGGCTGAGGACTCAACTATGAACTCTAGTACCAAGAGTTCTAATTCATGTCTAACTCATCACTATAAAGGAAAGAAGGCTGATCAACTATGTACCAATGCCACACGACCTGAACCATCCGCCTCTAAAAGCAAGCCTCACCCTAGGAAGCTTGCTGTAGCATTTGAGAAAATGAAGATGGAGATGGAAAGTAATCAAGCTCATCTTTCTATTCATAAGAAGTCTCTCAGTAGAAAGCCAGTTGATTGCATCATGTGTGATAGTACTTCTCATCTTGCTAAGGATTGTATCTATAATTCCAAAAGTACTATCCACATGACCAAGAAGAAGACTTCTGAGAAGAAAAAGAAGAAAGCTTCAAAAGGAAAATCTCTTCCTTTTAGAAGCTTTAAAATGGAAATGAAGACAAGTGAAAACTTGCCTTTGGAAGAAACTTTGGTCTCAGAAGAAAGGAATGCTTCCGAAGCACTAAAGCTTGCTGCAATTAAAAGCAAGATCTTCCGAAGGCTCAGTCTCCAAACTTCTAAAGTTGTTAAAACTTCCAAAGTATTGAAGGTCAAGTCTAATCTTCCAAAGATGGTGTGGAAGATGAAGGAATACCAAGTGACTGGAAGTTCTTTATTAACAACAACAGATGATCCTTAAAGCCTTAACATAGGGTCAATTACTTTTGTATTATCTTCAGTCCATTTTGAAAAGCCCAAGAGTAATGAGGCTTGGATTTCCAAATGTAACTGACTTTCTCCTTGTTATGCAGGAACAACTAAAGAACAAGACAAATGTATGGATCATTAATAGTGACTGTTCCAGGCATATGACAGGCAATGGCTCTTTGCTTCAAAACTTCAAAAAAATTATTGGAGGGCCAGTTGCTTTTGGAGGAGATGTAGGAGGTTACATTACTAGAAGGGGGTAAGGTCATAAATGGTAATCTCAATATTGAAAAGGTAAACTTTGTTAAGGATCTTGGGTACAATTTACTGAGTGTATCCTAATTTTGTGATCAGAGACACAACATGCTCTTCACTGAGCATGAGTGCATTGTTCTCAAGCCTGGGGTAGTCATTACTTAAAAGCATATCCTGCTTAGAGCCCCCAGGAAAGGGAACATATACAAGATGGATATACAGGAAACATCTCCCTTAGGAGAAGTTTCTTGCTTTCTATTTAAAAAAAATAATGACGAGTCTTTCCTTTGGCATAAAAGAATGTGCCATGTAAACTTTAAGAACATGAATAAATTGATTAAAATGATTTGGTAACTAGAATGCCAAAGAAAGAGTTTACAAGTGATGATCACTATGTTGCATGCCTGAAGGGGAACCAACATAAGGTGTCTCACAAACCAAAGGAAAATAACTCCATCACTACTCCCTTATACTTATTACACATGGATCTCTTTGGCCCCACTAGTGTAATGAGCCTAAGAAGGACCTCATACTGTTTAGTGATCACAGATGATTTCATAAGATTTACTTGGGTCTTCTTCCTTAGAACTAAGAATGAGACTGCTAAGGTCTTAAAGAACTTCCTTCTAAAATTTGAGAATCATTGTGATCACAAGGTCAAGACCATAATATACGATCAACGAACTGAATTTAAGAACCAAATACTTAAGGATTTTATGCCCCAGAACTCCTTAGCAAAATGGTGTTGCTAAAAGGAGAAACATGACACTTATTGAATCTGTAAGAACCATGTTGTCTGACACTAAACTGCCTATCACCTTCTGGGCAGAGGCAGTCAACACTGCTTGCTATGTGCAAAATAGAGTTTAAGTATTTAAGACTCATGGTAAGACTTCTTATGAGCTATGACATAAAAAGAGACCTTTTGATGGTTTCCTCAGATCATTTAGATGTCCTTGCACCATCTTGAATACCAAAGATAAAGTACCCAATTTTTCAGAAAAATCAAATGATGGACACTTTATTGGATACTATTCTCAAGCTAAAGCTTATAGAGTATACAATCTCAAAACTAGAGTAGTTAAATAATCAACCAATGTGATCTTCCATGAGCACACTCCTAGTGTGAAAGGTTCTGGTCCTAATTGGCTATTTTATCTTGATTTAGTTACCAACTATTTTAACAATTTGTGTGAGAATGTTTCAGGGTCTACAAATGCCTTATCAACAGGAGATCCTGACCTAAGATTTGAGCTAAGAAGAGGAAGCAAGAATACAACTTCAGCTTCAGGGGTAACTAACCCTGTAGATGGAGTTCCCATCATCATAACCTTGACAAATCTAACTGAAACATCTGAGGTGCCTACAAATTCCAGCTCAGAGGCACAAAACTCAAATAAAGGAGCTTCAAATGTAGGAGGAAATGATGGTGGTGACAGTGATCAAGAATTTCTTGATGTTGATAACCACTCCATGGAAGACAACATCAATGATGTCACATTGTTATTAGATCAAGCCTCTCTTCATAAGTGCGTTGATGTGGTGGGTGACACCTTATTGCCAGATTTAAACTTCATAAATGTAGATCTATCTAATCAACTTATTATGATACCTCAACTTAGGATCCACTAGTCACATCCTACCACAAACATCATTAGAGATGTTGATAAATAGGTGAGAACAAGAGGACAAACCCATGACAAAAGTGTTTGTCTGTACTCTTGTTTCTTGTCCCAGATATAGCCAAAGAAATTTGATGAGGCTTTGAAGCATGGAAGTTGGGTTGAAGTAATTCGAGATGAGCTACTTCAGTTCAAAAGACAAAAGGTTTGGAACCTATGTCCTATTCCGTAAGGGAAGACTACCATAGGAACCAATTGGGTTTTTAGTAACAAGAAGGATGATAGAGGACTTGTCATCAAGAATAACACAAGACTAGTTATTCAAGGATACACATAAGAAGAAGGAATTAACTACACCGATGTCTTTGCTCCTGTGGTAAGACTTGAAGCTGTTTGTATATTCCTAGCTTTTGCAGCATCCAAGGATTTCAAGGTCTATCAACTTGATATCAAGTGTGCTTTCTTATATGGGGTGATTGATGAAAAGGTGTATGTCAAACAACCACCTGGCCTTGTGACCCAGATCATCCTAAGTATGTCTACAAGCTTGATAAAGCTCTCCATAGGCTGCACCAAGCTCCAAGTAAGTGTATAAGACACTATCTCAGTATCTCTATCAGCATGGCTACAAGAAGGGTACTATATATAGGACTCTCTTCATCAAATGAATAGGGAATGACATAATTCTAGTTGAAGTGTATATAGATGACGTTATCTTTGGGTCAACTAATCCAAAGTTCTACAAAGACTTTGAGAAGCTGATGAAGAATAGAATTGAAATGAGTGCCATGGGGGAACTCAATTCCTTTCTAGGAATCCAAGTGAAGCAAGTTGACAGTGGAATCTACATAAGTCAGTCAAAGTATGTACAAGACATACTTACAAGATTCAACATGACTGAATGCAAGGTTGCAAAGAAACCCATAGCCAGAAATCACTCCCTTGGACCTGATCTTGAGGGAGAGTATGTAGATGAACACCTTTACAAGGCTATGATTGGGTCTCTTATGTACCTCAGAGCCAACAAGCCTGATATCATGTTTACTACATGCATTTGTGCAAGATCTCAAGTCAACCCCAAGATGTCACACCTGGTTGCTGTCAAAAGGATTCTTAAATATCTCAAAGGTGCTCCTAAGCTAGGTCTTTGGTATCTAAAGAATTCTGAATTCAATCTGTATGCTTATACAAATAGTGACTATAGTGGCTGCAACATGACCGCAAAGTCTACATATGGGAGGGTGTCAATTTCTTGGTGGAAGGATAGTCTCATGGCAATGAAAGAAACAATCTTATGTATCTACATTAACTGCTGAAGCTGAATACACTACTGTTGCTAGCTGTTGTGCTCAAGTGCTTTGGATTCAAAATCAGATGCTGGACTATGGATTCAACTTCAAGGAGATTCCAATCCACATAGACAACAATACTATCTCTATTACAGAGAATCTTGTGCAACACTCAAGGATAAAACACATCAACATCAGGTATCATCTAATTAAAGATAATTTTGCAAAGGGATTGATAAAACTAGTCAAAGTTAATATAAAAGAACAATATGCTATCTGTTCACAAAGGCTTTTGATAAACAAAGATTTAAAGATCTTGTATCAGCTATTAGGTTGATTAACTTTGAGTAGATTTTCTTAAAACTTAATTCAAGACTATTTCTAAAACACGTGTGTCCTAAGTTGTCTAAACTATCACATACATAAGCCTAGTTTACTTTGGAAGACATCTTTTTGCAAATGATATTCTTTAGAATCCTAGAAATTTCAAACACATTTTCTTTCGGAATACATTAATATTATCTTTAGAAGAATACTAAGTCTTCACATCAGATAACTACTTATAAGAAATTTACCTTTGGAAGAAATTTTGATATATCTTCCGAAGCAAAAACATGCTTTTAAGTACATATATATGTGTTTGAAGGACAATTTTCTTCCGAGAGCAATTAAGTCTCAGAAGATTTATTCCTTGAAGAATAAAACTTTCAAGTTTGAATCTCTTCCGAAACCAAATATGTCTCTGAAGAGAAAATACTCCATATATTTTTCTTCCGAAGCAAATTTCCATAAAGCTCAGGAATATCTTCCGAAGTCAAAACTAGCTTTGGAAGTTTCTTTTAATAAAACTTTCAAACACATAATAACTTCAGAAGATTTTCGACTTCCAAGAAAACTACCTTTTTGGGACCTTTTTTCAGAGGTGGGACCGACATTCGGATTTCAAAGTTTATCCTTTTGCATTAACTTTGTCTCAAATCCATTTCATATATACACTCAATAGTTCCCCCTCCATTAATATCTTCTTCATCTACAAATTCGATAACCTACATTCACCCACAAACCGACCTTGTTCTTATCTTCCTTCACAACAAAGCTACCTCAAACGGATAACCTTGACCGCAGAAACCAACCTGATTTCTCCATGTACCTTCATAGGCAACATAATCAAGTTGCTCTGTTGAACACTAAGAAAGATCCAGGTTTCTCAGAGGTTTGCTGCTTTCTTACCTTGTTAAACTACTTCACCTCCCTCAATAGATCCTCCATTCTATAAGGATCATGCAGAATCGAATAAGGGTCACTCAACAGATGGTTTTTCTCTCAAACTCACCTTGAATCAACACTCAGCAAGTAGTCTATAAAGAGTTGATCATAATATAACAAGTAGCAAGTAGTAAGAAAATAAACACAACAAGTAAATTTTCAAGGTACTTTTATATATTGCTTCTCAACTCAAAGAATTACAAGACTCTTGGACTCAAAATCGCTTATCTAAAGAGTTACATGGAGAAGATATATATAATACTATCTACAGCCGGATATACTTTGATACCAGCTGGACACCTC
>BJCO01362710.1:0-12301 GCA_018326465.1 Flaveria floridana
CCCAGTATTAAATCTTCCTTTTCTTTTGAGCTTTTCCAACTTTCTTCTTCTAAAACTTCCTTAGCAGTGATCTTCCTTTTCCCCTTAGAATAAGAGGAAGATTCAGCCTTTGAGGGTTCAGGTTGAGTAGAGTGGGGTTGGACTTATGGTGGTTGAGATGGGGGAGTTGTAAGGAAGTCCTCACTGTTTACTTCAGAGGCTAGATCAAAAATTGGCCTCTGTGATGAACAGGTCATCAGACATGCAAGATAGTTCCACGAGTATGTATATCCCATTCAAAGTTAATCTCATATTCAATAGAGACCTTAGGTTGACTAACTTCCTCTTCAGAGGTAGGTGGTGCACTCAACCTTTGAAGCTCCTCAGCTCCAAAGTAGACAATGCCTACATTAGGGGATGGTTGTTCAAGGGAGGAGCTTATCAGAAATTTGGTTAGAAACCTGTTAGGGTCGATAAGCATCCCTTGGTCCGCTTGAATTGTAATAGGAGCTGGTTGAGGGAAGATGGTTGCACGTTGTTACTGTGTGGAGTAAAAATAAGAAATAATATCAAGGGAAGTTGTTATGATGGCAAGGCTGGGTTCCATATGTTCTTGTTTCTGTAGATTCTCCCCCTTTTTTATAGCATCATCTTGTGAAATAGATGAGCTACAGGAAGAACTTAAAGAAACCTATGTATGTACCTGCCTAACATACTTCTCAATCCGTGTCTCAGTTAATTGAGCCTTGAGATTTTCAATCTCAAGTTGTGTAACACCCAAAAATTTTGTGAGTTAAAAGGAAAAGAAAAAGGAAAGAAATAAGAAAAGAAAAAAAAGTAATTAGAAAGAAGAGGAAAGAAGCATAAGTGGAGTGGTTAAAGAGGAAAAAGGACAAAACCCCATTATTGTATTATTAGTTTTGAGTATGGCCGCCCACAACAGCCTCTAACTTCTGCTCTTGTCGACCAAATTAGAAGAAAAAGAAAATTGAGTTTCTTCGGTTCTAGAGAGAGAAAAAGGTTGTTCTTCACCAAGGTAAGCATTTGTTGCATAATTGGCTTGGTTTTCATTGTGTTTTTTACTAAGGAACCGAGTGTATATGTTGTTATGTGTTTTTATGTATTCGGGTTATGTGTTCTAGGTGTTTTAAGTGTTAGAATTCTCTAAAAAGCCTGAATTCGAATGAGTTGTTTCAAGGCTGCAAAAGGTGAGTTTCTAGACCCTGGTTTTCATATGTTTTTAAAAGTTTTCGGGGCTGAAAATGTATGTAAAAGAGTTTTAAAACTGTTGCATGTATAACCGTATGTATTTATGCTTGTATGTTCATGTTTTATGGTTGTGTATGCTATGTTGAGGCTTAGAATGGTAGTAAGAAGCTTAAAATAGGTTGAATTGATGTTTGGGACTGAAAAATATGTAGAAACATGTATATAGGTGTTCATGCACCCAAACAAGGCCCAGGGCCTAAACATGTCACATGCGCCTGGAAAATAGACTTACAAAGTCTAAGTCAGGTTGATGCGCCCAAACAGTAGCCCATGCGCCTAGAGAATGCCTTAGAAATACTAAGTGCATGCTCATACGTCTGAACAGTAGTTCATGCGCCTAAATTTTTGCCAAAACGCCTAAGTATAGGGGTGATACGCCCAAATAGTGTTCTTGCGCCCAAAGTGGCTCATGCGCCTAAGTGTTAAAACTCCTAAGTGAGACTCATGCGCCTGCATAGTGGAGAAACACCCAAACAGTCCTCATGCGCCCAAATAGTGCCCATGCGCCCAAACACTTGGAAAATTTTCTAGAATTTTAGGAAATATCAGAATTTTAGGGTTTGACTTATGGACTGTTTTGGCCTATCTTAAGCATGAATATGTGATGGTCTATGGATAGAATATGTATGATGATATGATGAATGTATGATATGAATATGTGTATGATGTGTTATCATTTACTGGTTTTTAAAACGTATATATATATACTATAATATAATATACGTTATATATTATGTTATGACTTTATGTAGTATGACGAATATATGAATGAACGTAAAGTAAAACGTAACAAAGTGAAAGATTACAGAGACGAAAAGTGAAACATAAAGAAAGAAAGAATGGCTTGCATGTAATAGAAAGGATGTGCACGACCATGTTGTCATTAGCTCAACTATGTGCGGTTTAAATAACCCAAAAGATGCATACATGGTCAATCATTGAGATGTAGCATCCCTAGATGATTGGGTCAGCTTCGTGCATAATGTTCGTGGTCTATTTATAGATCACAGGCCTAACAACAGCTTCGTGCACAATGTTCGAGGTATTACACATTGGTTCGGATGAAAGGGAAAGATGACATGCCCTAGGTGACTGGGTCAGCTTCGTGCACAGTGTTCGGGGTCTAATTGTAGACCTCATGCCCAACTTCAACTTCATGCACAATGTTTGGGGTATTGTACATTGATCTGTATGAAAGTAAAGAATGATGAAAAGTATGAAAAGTAAGTATGAAAGTTAAGATTGATGAAAGCACAAAAAGAAAATATGTGAACGAAAGTAAAAGATAGAGAAAAGTATGCAATGAAAGTATGTATATGAAAGCCAATGTTAAAGAAAAGAATGAAATGAAAGTAAGTATACAATGATGAAAGCTAGTAATGAAAGTATGAAAGAATGAAATAAACAATTAACATTTTTTGAACGTGCGTATGTTGTGTGCTCGCATACGAAAGTAATGGATAGTATTTAAGAAGTATACTTTCATATATAAAACACATAAGGTATTTTGATATATATAATACTAGAACGCACTCAGCAACACTGACTTTTATACATTTTCAGTTGGCAGGTAATGTTGCTGAGGATGGCACACGTGGAGGCTACTCGGCAGGGCAAGACTGGCATCCATTCACACATGTTATTATTGTTGTTTTGTAACGCAATTAACGGATGTTTTCTTTTGTAACTTAACAATATAGTATTGCATAACAACAGTAATTTATTAATGAAATGAATGGGCTTTTGTTAATTTAATTCCGCTACAATGTTTTATGAAATGTATATTATTATGTATGTTTAGTGCTATGAATGACCAAGTGTGAGGTGCCCGGGAACGGGGCCTTACAAGTTGGTATCATATTAGGACCGTGTACGTATGGAGTACTAATACATTCAATATGTAACCTAATCAAATAGTGTAGAATCCTATTTGATTGGTGATCCAATCAGTGAGAACGAAAAAAACGAATCAATCTAACAATATAACAACATTAATAATGATTAGAAAAAGATCCATAATAAACTATGAACTTGGATGGACGAGATAGAACTCTCTGGACGGATAGGGTATGAAAGAATTCGAAGTGTTATGTTTTTCCACGAATTATGTGGTTTTTTTTCGTAAATTCCCCCCCTAAAATTTTAATCTGGCTCTGATACCACTTGTTAGGACCATGTATGTACGGATTACTAACAGATTCAACATGTAACCTAATCAAATAGTGCAACATACTATTTGATTGGCGATCCAATCAATGAGAACAAAAAACCCGAATCAATCTAACAATAGAACAACGTTAAGAATGATTAGAAAACGACCCGGTACGAACTATGAACTTGGATGGACGAGATAGAACTCTCTGGATGGCTAGGGTATGAAAGAATTCTAAGTGTCACGTTTTTCCAAAAATTATGTGGTATTTATAGGTTTCAGTATACAGTCGTACAACTGTGCCATTAGCATGTTTCAGTCCTGCGACTGAGCCATACGATTTGTTAATGCGCACGATTGAACCATACACTTGGTCCAACGTGCGTTTGAGCCAGTCTCATGACTCAGTCGTGTGACTGACCTAATCACCTGGTTCAAGCGTGCGACTGGTCCATTAGCATGAATAACCATAAGACTAAGTCAAACACATTCCTGAATCATTATTAACTCAGAATTGTGACTGACTATTACAAACCCATATATAATATTCATTCAAGCATGTAATTATAAATGATATAAGAATAAAATACATTCAATAGCAAATATACATTCAACCACATATCATATTACAAAAATATCCATGTATTACACATATGTAAGATTGAAAGACATAAACCTTAAAGTACAGTGAACTAGGTACATTATGTATCAACAAACTCCCCCTGGACCTAGTTCACTCTATTGTCTAACATTCTTCACACACTCAGCAAACTTCTTTAGCTTTTCTTCTTTTGTGACTCCAGCATGGATTTCGAACGTAAAGCACAGACTGATGACATGCCGGAATTGAAGATCTTGCACGATGTCCAGAGTATCATAAAATAGTGGCCACTTGTATAATGTGTAGACATCGGTCTCAGATAAGTTTGTAAGCCACATAGGGTCAAACACCCTGATAGTCTCAATTTTTCCTTACCGATCTAATACGATCACCGCTTCACCTATCCTCCAGTCATAATACCACCATTTGAAATGAGGCATGAAGTCTTATGGCATTCTTCTTAATGGAATCCTTGTCATAGTTCGGGGAGGTCTCCACTTTAGAACAACTTTCTATCTTCCTGAAATGGGATCAATATCAATTTTGTTCACAAACCTCCTTGGTTGTTGAGGTTTGAAGTTTACCCACTTAGTAAGATATTTTTTCCTTAAAGCCCTTTCAAACCATCCTGACATCTTTCTTGGGTCAGTATATAGTAAATCTAAATTTGCTAGTCTATTCAGCTCAAAACCCAGTAAAGTCTTCAGATCATGAGGATGTCTGAAGTACTCTATCCCCTTTTCTCTATTCACAGCAAAACATTTAAGTCCTCAAAGTAAGCCCAACTGATTATTTTCCCAGAAACCTTCAGATGCCTTTTGACTTTATACAACTTAGTGTAGGCATTCTGTTTTGGTGGTTAACGCTGGTTCCTCATTTCAGCTAGACAAGCAGCCCACTAGCTTTTTTTGCTCAACATCGGCATCCTCAGCTTGAGCTGTCTTCTCTCCCGATTCTTTCTCAGCGACCTTCTTGTTTATTTTGTCGAAGTTTTCACTATCAAACATCTCACCTAAATCAGGTAAGGCATCTCAATCTTCATTAGTATACCGAGGGTAGTAGTCAGATGTAACATCTTCAATCTCCACCTCATCTACACCATGTAGTTCCTCATCGCTAATAACGTCTACTTCTGGTGCGTCTTTGACAATCTCATCGGGGTTTAGCCTGAAAATTTATGCAATCTGTTCATCTGATAGGCCATGGATAATCTCCCCCTCTTTTGGTGCATAACTCATCGATCTCCTGACAAGCCCTTGCAAATCAAGAATCATGGTAAACCGCGTCTTGATTTACTGGAGGGGTGCAACATCATGTTCATTGATCTGGTGAGATTTATCTGCTAGATAGAGTTATCAAGACAACAAAGTTTAATAAACATCATTGCATTTCAAATAACTTGACATTCATTTTGATTAATTTAAATACATTTCAATACATATGATTTCGAATTACACAAACAAGCTAATCATTTCTTGAATCCTTATCTTGACGATCTTTGTCTTGAGGAGCTGAGGATGAGGCTCCCTGATCTTCGTTCCTTTATGTTCTTCTCTCCTTATTAGATTGCTGTGAAGTTGGAGGTTTGCATTCACGCTTAGGTTGATGTTCATCTTCATTGTCATCCTTGTCCTTCTCCTCATCCGTCTCATTTACATTAACCTCAACATCATCATCATCATCATCATCATCATCATCAGACTCATCATCACTAGAGTCGTCATCATTATCATCTCCACCACCTTTGATCTTCAAAGGATCATCCTTCCTTCCTTCCAGTCTCAGCATAATCTTCTTGTTCTTCTTCTCTAAATCCTAAAACTTCTTGGTGGATGCTAGCACCAGCTGATTCTGAGTCTCAAGAGCCTTATACGCTCGAACCAAGGCACGCTCATGAGCATTGTTTGTCTCAGTCATCTTTGTAATCTATTGTCCTTGTGCTGTATTAACTGACATCAATTTGCTGATCTGGGTGGACTTGAGATCATCCGAAGCTAACAATTTAAGTACCAACATGTTAAGGTTGGCTAGTTGTTCCTCCAGACCAACTGTGGGTAATAGGGAACTGTGAAGTGGGGGTACTTGATGGGTTGAGGTGTCGGCTTGTGAGGTGGGTGGGTTGGTTCTAAAGGTTGTGTAAACAGGTGTGGGAATGGGTATGGCTTGAGGGATATTGGTTGAGGTTCTTTTGGGCAAGGTTGGTATGGTTTGTGTAGTAGTTAGTGGAATGGTGGTAGTTGGTGGAACTGTGGTAGTAGCACTCGATGTAGCTGGAGAGGTTAGTGAGGGCAAAAAAACTCATCGGCACTAGTCTCAGGCAGTTACCCTTCTTATAGGAAGGCCTAGCCATTCTGTTCAATCTGGAGCCAGAGGGAGTGACAGGTTCCTTTCCCTTTGAGGTAGGCTGATCAGGTATGTAGGATGGATCAACCTCCTCTTTATTCATCCCAGCTGCTTTCCTCTATCGCACACCCAATACCTCTTTACCTCTGTCAGTGGTGACATATTAACCTCCTACCTACCTTACTAGAGGATCCTCCTCTGAGTATCCTTCCTCCTCTTCCAAATCAAAGTTCCCTATGTTCTTAATGATAGGCATGTCTTGGTTTATGGCAGTTTGCTTAGACCCTCCAGCGGTCGATGATCCACCCTGCTGAGGAGGTGGTTCTGTAGTGAGTGTCTCAACAGATCGGGATTGGTGTGATACTTTACCACCACCTCCTTGACCTTCATCATGGTCATCATCATCATCATCCTAATTATCATCAGGGATCACTACGTTCTCAACATCATAGTCACTGTCCTCATGACGCCATCTCTTTCCCTTTGGGGCAACATAGTCTGCCCTCACCAAATGTCCAAATAATCGTCGAACTTGGGCTTCAATGGCTTTCCCCTGTGGACTTTCATCCTTCCCAATGTCGTGTCATCCATCACCTCGAGAATGATCTCGTTATCTTTGTGCTTTGGCAAGTTAGGAAGCTTCTCATTGATCATCATCTGGAGGAATCGTGGATACATACAAATACTTTCTTTCCCTTTCATCTCAATGTTCTCCCTCAAGTAGTTGAAGAACATCTTCGAGAAGCTGAACGGATGGTTCAGAACTAGCACCACAAATACATTCAAGATCTGATCACTGAGCTCATCGAATCCGCCTCGAGGTGAAGCAATGCACTTGAGAATCACGTGAGCTAAGTACTTGAAGGGTGGGCACATGTTTCTCTTGTTATGTACACCAGCATTGATGTCACCGGCGTACTTACTCCTTAGAAAACACCCATGCCCAACTAGGGGATGTAGTTTCATTGGATGATCCCCATCGTCTCCCAAGCCCATTACCCTACGTATATCGTCTTCACCAATATCAATGGCCTCCCCGAAAATCAAGCTCTTGATTCGATAGGGCTCAATAGAGCGGTCCACCATAACATTCTCCCAGAATGATTGCTATAAGGATCCATATGGTGTGCATGGCGTAGAGATGGCTCTGTGAATCCTGGATCGCTTTAGGAACTCAATGATTCCTACTAACTTGGCGGCGTTCCTTGAAGTTGTGTTGAGATAAGGACAGATGTTATGCTTGGTGCTTATTGTCCAATGCTCTGCCATTTCACTATAACACATAAGACAAACATCCATTCAACATGTTAGATTAGTTTAAAACATAAGGTGACTTGAGTTTGAAACTGATCATATCCAGCTGGTTCAATCGTACGATTGGATTATACGAATGAACTCAGTCGTACGATTGAGCGTACGACTGTGCTTAATTGCACATTTTGACATTCAATTGATCTATTCGTGCGACTGAAGTATCGATTGGTTCAAGCGTGGATTGAACCATGCGAATGGTTCAATCGGGCGATTGAAGTTCATCCAGATGTCCAGTCGCATACTGACGGTTCGAGTCCAAGAATTTTCTATTTTGGTCGGATAGTTATCAAACCGCTTGTTTTAGGTGTTTTTAGATGCGTCTATTCCCGACGCATCTAATTGTTCTTAGGTATTGTTTAATTTTTCTTAGATACTCATTTTTTGGTTATTTTGATGGATCCGTTCTTGGTTCTTTAAATTTCACACAAATTTGGGTAAGAACCGATTATACACTCAATGTAATGTGATTTTATCTTCAAACTACCTATAATCAAGGGATGAAAAGTTAGTGAACGCACAATAATCCTAGATCAATCAGAAAATTTGAAAAAGGTGTCACTCGTTTGCCGGTCTTTTCAGAGATTTTAAAACAGGCAAATGGGTCGAGGCGAACTGAGCCTCTATTTATGCCCTCAGGTATTTCAGTCATGCATCTGGACCCATACGCATGGTTCAGACGTGCGACTGAAGACCAATCGCACAAATGACCTAGACGCCTCACCAATTATACGATTGGATCATATTGAATTTGCCAATCGTTCGATTGGGTCATGCTGATGGTCCAATCATGCATTAGGTCCATGCTCATGGTCCAGTCATGCTAGTGGTCGAACAATTAGGCCATACCCATGATTTAGACTTAGTTTGTCTCAGTCATGCACACAATAACATTTGAAGTACCTTTCTGGCCTATCGATCATCTCAGACATGATCTTTTTATCTATCAATCACCTCAGACGTGATCCTTTTTTAATGAAACCGTTGATCACCTCAGACATGATCCCTTTTTCACTTTTAGAAACAAGCTTTTCACAGTTACGATTCGATTCAATTTTTGTGACTTTCATAGAGGTGGATCTTGTTACATAGTCCGACATAGTCCGACGTTGACACATTGTTAAGAAATCTTTTTGCATATTTCATTTGGGGATGATTAACAACATATTCTAATCATTCAGAGTTTATCTCCCCCCTGAACAGAACAACTTCAAGAAGTGACTACCTTTACGGAACAATTCATTTGGAATCATACAGACAAAGCACTTTGATTTGGGACATTTTGTAGATATATCAATAATAGAAAGTTCTTGTATATACAATTTACAGACTTTTACCATCCAAGAGTCGAGTGCACTAAAAGGAAATCATGCTAGAACGGCTACACTGCTCACTTTGATTTTGAACATCGGGAAATGCAGCCATGACAATTTTCAGTATATTTGTCCATGTAAATCCATACATTGATTTTTGACAACCATCGGTGATATTTTAAGTGTATTAGACCAACAAGTATTTGTGGATCCCAAGCTTATATGGTAATCAACATTCCTCAGGAGAATCTTGAGTGCTCTAGTGGTAAATAAACACAGAGCTTTAGATCAGTGCTATGCACCTCAAGGAATAGTGTTTTGCCAAGAAGAAACTATTCTAAGAGCTTTCAAAGAGATGAAAAGCCTCAGGTCAGTGCCATCGTAGAGAGGCACAAACAAAAGTGAATTCTCAGAATATATGGGTTATGCTTATCCTCAAGTCAGTGCCATCGCACAGCAAAGAGGCGCAAAACCTATCTTCTTTTAGAGCAATATTTTTTCAGGCATTTAATGCAGCAATGACATTTGTCATCAACTTTATTGCGTTTAAATTTTATTTTTAAGTTTTATGACATTTGTCATATTCATTGCTCAAATTGAGTCATTTGCACACATTTGTGGCATTCATTTGCTCCTCACCCCTTATTGGAAGTTAGAAGATTGTGCAGACCAGGGATAAGATGGAAACCCACAACTTGTTGATAAATTTAGTTTAAGTGAATCACCAATGATTTCTACGGATCTATTTGTGTTGAATCTATTGACATAACGTATGATGGACTTGCACCCCTTAGAACTACTTTCTCCATGTAAACGTATGATGGACTTGCACCCCTTAGAACTACTTTCTCCACATAACCATGATAACCGTCTAGCTTACTATCACCTTTTAGTATGTTAGGCTTTGACATCTCAGATTTATAATTTTCTGTGATTTTAATTTTATCAGAAAATTGCGAGAAGGAAAATCTTTTTGGTGTCCCAATTAATTCGATGCTCGTGTACAATCACTTTCCATAGCATTGAAATGGTTTCTTAAATTTATTGTTTTTGCCTATCAGCTTAACTGCCCTCTCCCCCTTTTTTTTCCGTAAATTCTCCCCCTAAAATATTAAAATAGAAAATCTATTTTTGATTTTAATGTTTTCAGATGCGAGAAAATAAAAAATGAAAGAAAATAAAATAGATTTTTTTTTGAAAAAGACTAAAGACACTATGTCGGACTACTAACTTGATTCTACAGGAATCATATCTTTTTGACGCCATTAACCTCTAATAGATAATAAAATCTTGGTTTGTCAAACGGTTTTGTATGGAGGTCATCACGCTAAAAATACATGTTAATTTTAATCACATCGATTAAGCGTTTTTCAAAACAGTCACGTATGAACTGATAATTTATGCCGATGTGTTTAGTTTTAGGATGTTGTACCAGATTTTTAGTGACAGCTACGACAGCAGAATTATTAACAAAAATAGGAGTGTCACTAAATTGCAAACCATAGTCCCGCATTTGCTGTTGAATCCTAATGATTTGAGAGCATCAGCTTGCAGCAGCAACATGTTCGGCCTCACATGTTGCAGAGCAACCAAAGTCTGCTTCTTATTTTGCCATGTGACTAATCGACTTCCAAAGAACTAACACCCCGCAGATGTTGAATTATAGTTCATCTTACAGCCTCCATAATTCTAGTTACTTTATATGCAGTAAGTTCAAAGTCATCAACATGAGGATACCATAACCCTAGTGTTGGTGTACCCTTCATATAACGGAAAATCCGTTTCACCCCAATAAGGTGATTTACCTTTAGTTTTGACTGATATCTTGAGCAAAGACACGTGGCGTACATGATATCAGGACGAGAGCCATGAGATACATAAGAGATCTAATCATCCCACAATACATGGTGACATCCACCAAATCCCCATTTTCATCAGTCGTGGTTTGTGGCAAGAGGGGTACCGGCGACAATGACATTCTCCATGTCAAACTGACTTAGAATGTCTCCAACGTACTTAGTCTGATGTAGAAAGATGCCGGTAGGTGTCTGATCCACCTATAATCCTAGAAAGAACTTCATTTCTCCTATTGAACTCATTTCAAATCCAGATTTCATCACTGCATAAAACTCTTTACATAATTCTTTGTTTTTGGATCCAAAGATTATGTAGTCCACGTATATCTGAACCAGCAGTAAATCACCATCGTTTTCTTTATAAATAACATGCAGTCAATTACTCCCCTTCGAAAACCATGTTTTCATAAATGTGTGGAGAGCTTCTCACACCAGGCTCACGGGGCTTGGTGTAAGCCATACAAAGCTTTGTCTAATTTATATACCTTATCCCGATGATAAGGATCTTCAAACCCTCTGGTTGACTGACGTATACTATTTCACGGATGTCACCATGAACAAAAGCACTTTTCATATCCTATTGGTAGACCTTGATTTTCATGTAGGATGCATAAGCTAGGAAGATTTTGATTGCTTCCACCCTAGCCACTGGTGCAAAAACTTCATTGTAGTCCACACCTTCGACTTGTCTGAATCCTTTAACCACTAATCGTGCTTTGTTTCTGATGATAACTCCTTAGTCATATTTCTTGCAGTGAAGAACCCATTTTGTTCCAATAACCTTGGCACCCTTCGGCCTGTCCACTAGTGTCCAAATGCCTAGCTTCTTAAATTGTAGCAGTTCTTCTTGCATCGCATTAACCCAAGCCTCATCTTTCAAGGCTTCACTGACATACTTGGGCTTAACTTGAGAAACAAAACATTTTTATGCCCCATCATGCACATATCTGTTTTCCATCACAGCTGCGTAGTCAACATTGTACAGTTGATTTCTTATCTTTACCCTGAGAGAAGATCCCCGACGATATTTTCCTAGGGATGATTTATACTAATCCTGGTCACAGGTGTTGTGGGACCAACCACTTCATTTTACAGGTTTATGACCACTGGTTAATCATCTGTTACTGTTTGTTGTCTTGCATTAGAGGATTCAGCCGAATCATTTTCAACTACGGTTGTACTATCACTTGGTCTATCGTGCTCCACATTTGCAGCTTCCTCATCATCTGAGGAGTGATCACTTACCTCTAGATCTGTCCCTGAGGACCCAGAAGTACCATTAACTAGAGCTGTATTGCTGGAGTTCAGATTTAGAGTGTTCAGAACATCATACATCATTTGAGCAGCGATCTCATCGTCAGAATATTCAACGGAAGATTGAATGATTTGAAGAATCCATCATAATCAAAGAATGATGATGGACCTTTCCCAGCAAGAGGGATGGTGTATCGTTGAACGTCTACATTGCACCACACTT
>BJCO01362712.1:0-10950 GCA_018326465.1 Flaveria floridana
ATCATGTTCTTATGAATGTAACGACCTCAATTTTTCTGAAATCAATCAAAACTTGATGAATTGGATTGAAATCTTCCAATTAAGTAGATTTAATGCCGATAAACAATCTTCTAGCTTTAATTTCTTTGATTATCAACAACAAATCAGTGAATCTCTTAAATTTCAGTTCGACAAAGATGAACACTTTTCGAACCAAATTTCTACTAATTCTTTGAAATTTGATAAATTTGACTGCTAGTTGTGGTTAAATTTATGTTTCTGATGATTAAACACAACTGAAATCCACAATATTTCAATGAATTGCTTATCAATCACAGAATTAAGTGAAATTTGAGTTTTCAAAGTTCGACAAAAACTCCATTCACTCAACCAATAGTTCTGATACCATTTGATAGGATCAAATGTATAGATCTGTGATGATATTAGTGAACAATTGAATGAAATACAAACAAAGTAATAAAATCAAAGCACAATATCAACAAAATTCATAGAGTTTATTGATAATAGCAAAGACAATTACAATGTGTGAGTAGCAGATTCGTACACATCTCTAATCTACACAAGTCTAAGCTATATATACTATCAATAAACAGAAAGGAACTAACTAATTACAAGACTAGTCCCTATACTATGACAAAAACATAAAAAGACACATAAAGACAAAATGTTAATCTTTAAAGAAGTACTAACAATCAACTACAATTATTCTTTAAATAGATTACAAAACAATTCATAACCAATGATAAGAGAGATTCATGACATACACTAGAAAGCCCTGAGGCAGAGGTTGTGGCTACTGAGAAACAAACTCAAGTAGGTAGGGAACAAGACAAACAAAACATGATAACCTACTTGAGTGCCACGGGCCTCTATCAAGCAACATCCATTCTTCCCATATCCTATTAATACATTGAATTTGAAAACCTGAAGTAGCTTGAGCAAGAAGTGCTAAAAGAGCAAAAGGCTGCTAAGAGGAAGATGAGGGAAGAGGCTGCAAAGTCAAGAGCCACCATCAGAGCAAATCAGAAGAATTCTACTAACAAACAGAAGATGGTGAGCATCTTGAAACTATATGGGTTCTTCGGAAGGATGATCAAGTTAGGCTTCATCTGAAGGTGAGGTCAAGGTTAAACCATAAGAGACAACTAAACTAGGACCTAGTACTGCATCACAACTAGCTTCATCTTCAAACCCATAGCAAGGTTCTGATCCTTCTCCTTCTAAACTATAAAGGAAAAGGACCCAACTGAGAAGGACAAACAAGAACCATCCGGTACCGAAGGCCAGCCATTTTAGTTAAAGTATAGAAAGAGGAAGATGATGGCCATTATAAGGGACAAGAAGAAGAAGAATAAGAAGTCCAACGCATCCACCTCTATACCTCAGGATGGGTCAGAACATCCTGAGTGTGCTCAAGAAGAGGTTGATAAACAAAGTCCACTCATTGTAGAGCCTCTTGCTGCTGAGAGACCCATCTTGTCTTAGGCATTTTTTACTAACCCAGAAAGATGGTATATCATTAGAGATCGAGGGGTCAAGACATATATTTCTGGAAAAACATGCTTAATCTCCCTCTACATGATCTCTACATGAGAAGGTACTTTAAAAGTCTGAGGAATCTTGACCAACTGATGATGAAGAGAATTGTCTTGATTCTGATAAGGACTGCCAACAATGAAGATCAAGAATTCAAAGTTACACTTTAGTTTTAGTAGCATCAGCCTAGGGGGAGTTTGTAAGGATTAAATTTAGAGGCTGATACAACCAAAAAGCTCTCAACATGCACATGTGAAGTACAAGGACGTTACTTTAGAATATTTGATATAACTCATTTAATATGCTAACTATCAAATCTTCTAAAGCCAAAAGACCAAATCTTCCAAAGCCAAAGCTGAAGTCTTCTGAAGCTTCAAAGACAAAGTCTTACAAAGCCAAATACTAATTTCTTCCGAAGGCAGAGAAGACATGCTTTTTCGGAATTACCTTTTGACAAAAGCTAACTACTTTCTACTACCAGCTCTGAATACTCACCAACTTAGATAAGTTGGTGAAAAGTACATACTTTTGTCAAATAATAGATTAAGGTCTTATGTTTATGACTTTCTACTTTTATACTTTTATCCTTTTGTATTAGATAAGGATATGAGCTATGACATGTCATAGTCACTCGTCAAAAGGCAATCTGCCTTTTGACTTTACATTGATCTTGTTGTCTAGATTAGTGTTTCCAGCTAGCCTTCAAAGTATGGCCAGCTGTAAGATGTAGTATGTTAGTACTTCTTTAAAGATTAACATTTTGTCTTTATGTGTCTTTTTATGTTTTTGTCATAGTATAGGGACTAGTCTTGTAATTAGTTAGTTCATTTTTGTTTATTGATAGTATATATAGCTTAGACTTGTGTAGGTTAGAGATGTGTACGAATCTGCTACTTACACATTGTAATTGTCTTTGCTATTATCAATAAGCTCTATGAATTTTGTTGATATTGTGCTTTGATTTGATTACTTTGTTTGTATTTCATTGAATTATTCACTAATATCATCACAGGTCTATACATTTAATCCTATCATTGATGGATATTATGATCACATTAGTCATTAGTCAATCCATTCATACTAAAATATCTAACATTCCTCCCCCAATTCAGTGTAATCCTTGATTAACTAAAAAAATCACACAAACTACAAAATTATGCATAAATGAAAATCATGACGATTGAATTTCATCTTGGTATATTACACATTCCAAATATTCGAATATTAGGGTGTCACTATGGATTGAACCCTCGCTATTCATAGTGAATACATGAAAATAATATACATAAAAGTTTACATACTTATATATTCTTACATGATACTATATTTTACTATCCTTGTGTCCTTATCCTTCATAAGCATATCAAAGCCAAGTCCAAGCTTCTTGAAGCAGCTAAACTTCATACTCATATAGGTAGCTCATTTCCTCTTGCACCTGCATATGCAATATTTCAAAATAACTATTAAGAAGTTAGACTTAACCTCCTTAACTTCCAGGTCTAAATACATACCTTGGGATGTTGCTTCTAATATGTTCCAATCTCTAGATATTAAGCTTTCCATATTGAATTCAACATATAGTGTTATACTAGATGGGAATTAGGTATCTTAACATGAGAGATTTTAGGTGGACTTCAATCCCATCCCCAAAGCTAACTTGTGCACAAGGTCTCTATTTAACCATTTGGTTAGATGATCGGCTAAATTATGTTGAGTTCTCACAAACTCCACAGATATCTCACCATGCAGGATGAGCTAACGAATCATGTTTTGCCTAACACATAAGAGTCTAGACTTTCCATTATACACTTGACTATAAGCCTTAGCCAAAGTTGCTTCACTATTACATCTAATAGATATATGTGATCTCGGTTTAGGCTGTAATGGAATTTCATAAATCAGATTTCTTAGCCATTTAGCTTATTTACCAGCTATCGCTAATGCCACAAACTCAGATTCCATTGTTGAGTTAGTAATGCAAGTTTTTTTCTTCAATGCCCAAGAGATGGCACCTCCTCCAAGTAGGTATGTCCATCAACTTGTGGGGAAATGATCTTTCGTATTTTTTAATCCAACTTGCATCCGAATAACCTTTAATAACAGAAGGAAATCCATAATAGGTTAAATAATAATTCATTGTTCCTTTCAAGAACTTAAATAACTAATTAATAGCTTGCTAGTGATATGAACTAGGGTTACTAGTAAATCTACTAAGATTTCCAACAGCATAGGCTATATAAGGCCTAGTGCTAATCATGGAATACATGAGACATCAATAGCTTTTGAGTATTCACGTTGAGATACTGTAATACCTTTATTAGGCAGAAGCTTAAGATTAGGATCTATAGGAGTGCTTGGGAGAACAATCTTTGGAGTTAAATTTCTTCATAATCTTCTCAATATAATGAGACTGAGAAATTGAAATACCATTGTTCCCACACTTGATCTTTATACCAAGGACCACTTCAGCCTCCCCCATGTCTTTCATAGCAAACTCTGATCACAAAAATTCCTTAGTTTTATCAACTTCACTTTGGTAAGTACCAAAGATTAACATGCCATCTACATATAAGCAAATTATAACACCTTAACCAGAAGTATCAAACTTGCTATATACACACATGTATGTTTGGTTTAGCATAAAACCATTAGACAACAGAACATCATAAAACTTTTGATGCCATTGTTTTGGTACTTGCTTCAGACCATATAATGATTTTATCAACTTAAAAACTTTGTTCTCATTACTAGACATAACAAAACCTTCAACTTGTTTCATTTAAATCTCCTTATCCAATTCACCATTTAAAAATGTAGTTTTCACATCCATTTGATGAATCATAAGATTGTGTATAGCTACAATTGCTAATAAGAATCTAATAGTAGAAATCCTAGCAATAGGAGCATAAGTATCAAAGAAATTAATACGTTCTTTTGGTCTAAAACCTTGGAAAATCAATTTAGCTTTAAACTTATTTATGCTACCATCCATCTTTATTTTTTTAAAGATCCATTTACACCCCAACGGTTTACATCGAGGAGGTAAATCCAACTTCCAAGTTTTATTTTGCATAATGAATCCATCTCATCTTGGATTGCTTCTTTCCAAATTACAATGTCTCTAGAAGCCATAGCTTCAATATAAGTCTTTGGATCCTTCTTAATATTAAAACAATCTTGATATTGAGATTCAATCTCATTCCTAGATCCTTCAACTAAATAAAGTTGAAAATCATCACCTAAATACTTAGCTTTTCTTGATCTTGTATGTTTTATGGGATCAGTTATAGTGGAAGGTACATCTTTGGTATTAACCGAATTAATACCAAATGTGTTATCAGTTTGAGAAGCCTTCAAACTAGAAATCACGTCCTTTGGTCTAGGTATACAAGTGAATCTTTCTTCATGAAATATTGCATCTCTTGACTTTATAACCGCGTTTATAGATACACAATCATTAGGTTATAAGACATTGAACCTATAAGCCTTAAAATGCTTAGCATATACAATAAAGATGTAATATATACCTCTTTATCTAAATTTTTCCTTTTGGGTTCGGTAAACCTCACAATAGCTCTACATCCCCAAACTTTAAGATAACTTAAGTTTGATGGCTTTTTGTACAAAGTTCATAGGGGGTAGTCTTATTCTTCTTACTAGGAATTCTAATCAATATATAATTGTCTGTTAACATTGCCTCAACCCAAAATCCTTCACTCAAACCTGAATAGGACAACATAGAATTAACCATTTCTTTTAAAGTACTATTCTTTTTTTTTTCTGCTACACCATTTTATTATGGTGTATAAGAAGCTTTTGTTTGATGTATTATACCAGTGGATTGGAAATAAAATGGGTCATAGTACTCACCTCCACTATCAGTATGAAAAGTTTTAAACAAACTATTTTGATAAAGCTCTATCTGTTGTTAACAAATTTTAAATTTATCAAGAGCTTCACCCTTAGCATGCAATAAATAAACATAACAATATTTAGAGGCGTTATGAATAAATGTAATAAAATAATTTTTATTACTTAATGATGGTGTAGTATGCAAGTCACATATATCACTATTTATGAGATCTAAAACTTTATTTTTCCTATTAATATTTTTAAAAGGATGTCTAGTTATTTTAGTCAACATACATGTCTTGCATTTTCCATTGTTCTTATCAAAGCAGGGATTAAACTCCTTTTAGACATATCTTTAAGCCTTTTATAATGAATATGTCTTAGTCTAGCATGCCAAAATTTTGATTTATTCATTTATTACTACAACTAGTTGAAACCATACAAACAGATTCATTACCAAAAGAAATATGCACATTCCACATAAACATACCATTACATAGATCACCAAATTCAACAGAAATACAATGTCTTGACAAGTTATACTTATCACTTTCTAACACTTGTTTGTAACCACAATTATTTAAGACAATACTAGACAACAAATTCTTTTAAATGCCTGGTACATACAACACTTTATTTAATACTAAACATTTTCTAGAAGTAAACACAAGATTCACATTTCCTAGTCCCTTGATTGGTTCGCATTGCCCATTTTTAATAATGATCCATCTTCAATTGGTTAAAAGTTCTTGAACCAACGAATATCTTTACACACATGACTAGTTGCTCCCGAATCAACCCACTAAACAACATCATCATCCTGCACATAAAATGTTTCAGAAATTAGTGATACATAATTCTCACATGAATTACAATTTAGGACTAAAATCTCACCTTGTTCCTTTCCTGGATCCTTAGATCCACTTGGGCTAGCATCATTCTTGACTTTACCAACTCGACATTACTTCTTAAAATAACCAGGTTTGCCACACTTCCAACATACTAACTTTGGCTTCTTGTTGGGGCCTTTTTTATTGTTACCTTTAAACTTTTGTTTGCCTTTAAACTTCTTGGCATTCTTGGATGATTCACCTTCTTCCACTATGTTCACTTGTGAAGGTCCAGCCATATTTTTGTCCTAAACTTTGTCACCCTCTTGATCCCTCACAGACTCTTCAATTCTAAAGTGACTACCAAGTTGGACTAGACTCGATTCCTCCTTCTTATGTTTCAAAGTATGTTTGAAATCTTGTTGAGAAGGAGGCAGTTTGTCAGTGATATTAGAAACCGAAATGGATTCATCCATCTTCATATCATGTTGAACAAACTATCCCAGGATCCTCAATAGTTCATTGTACTGTTCCATGATAGGCCCTTCAATCCACCATCTTGTATTAATTTTGAATCCACCATCTTGTAATTATTAAAATTACTAACCTGAAATTTCTTACTATAAGAATCTTCTGCCATGTTTTTAGATTCAAGGGAATCCCATAGTTCTTTTGCAGTCGAACATTTTGATAGATATCAAACAGAGATCAGGCATATCATTTAAAGATGTAGTCATCGTTCTTCCACTTGCATCGCCTCCTTATACGTTTCAAAGTCTTGTTTTCCATCAATTCGGGCATGGGGGTACTCAGAACGTACACAACCTTTAGAGTGGTCAACAGAAAATACATCTTCTTCTACCATCTTTGTAAAGTCCTCATCACGATCGATTCCACATATTGGTACACTTGATAATCAAATTAAGACAGATGTGTGCATGTGTTATATCAATGAACATTAAACAAACGCAATCGAATATTATTAACCAAACGATAACAATACCAAAGGAGTATACAACGTTTAAGCTCGATCCACCCATGGTGAGCTCCCCTCGGGTGGCCTATCACACAACCCTCTGCTCTCTAACCCTCAGAGCATCTTTACAAATGAACACACATAATAAAATACAAAGGAAAACATCTATTTGTACTATCCAGATGTTCTCACGCGAGAACTTTAAGTTCTCGCACGACAACTCCAAGCTTTCGCATGATTCAGATTTTATCTATCATCTTGGAGTTCTCGCATCCTTGTATTTCTCGTATGTTTGAGTTTTTGCTTTTCATATGATATTGTATGTGACACCCCGTAATTTCAGGTTAACATCATTAATCCTTGTAAATCTATTACATATTAAATTCAGGGTACACATCGCTAACTTCAACCCTGTCATTCGATTATTTCCCACTACATCCATTAAAACAATTTATAATATATATATATATATATATATATATATATTAGTAATAAATTTTGATTTTTAGTCTTGACTTAATTATTTAATTAAATTACTCTAAACTAACCTTTAAACTAATTAATTACAAAGTATGAGAATAGTCTACTAAGCAAAGTAGAGGGACTAAATATGGCACCTCATCAAACCTTGCCCCATGAATTTAAAAAAAAAATAATAATAGTATATATACATATACACCATCGTGTATATTCTACAACTCCTGAAACCAACTCCCCGTAACCCTAGATCGAGACTCCCCCGACGACAGTGGTTCTCGACGACCCTCCTCCCCCGTGACGATAGCACCTGACGGCCACACCCACTTCCTCGTGCGAACAAGTATCAACGACAGCCCCTTCTCCCTTGCAACAGCCGGCAGCCCTTTCTCCCCTTGCGACAGCCTATTGCTCTCCACCGCTAGCCGCCTTGCTCATAAGAACGCGTCACCGGCGATCCCTTGTCATCAACCGCGAGTTCACAAGTCACAGGAACCTGTGAACTCACCAACTTTATTAAACCTGTAAACTCACCAACTTTATGTTGACACACTTTAGCATGTTTTCTCAGGTCATAGGAACGCTTAAGCTTAAGTCGCACGGCTAAGGATTCACTCAGGACATGCATCATCAAACTTATTTATTTTACATTGAACGTTTTTAATTTGGCGTTGTACTTTACGCAACTCTTAGTATTGGGTTTACATTTTTTACTTATATGCTTCCGTACTGATATTTGTTTTGATTATGTTTACTCTGATTGAAGTTTATTTAAATTCATATAGTGTTGTTTGATATGACCGTGTCTGAGATTCTGGTTTGTCACACGCTTTGTGGTAAAACCCCGCAGGTGGAATTTGAGGGTGTGACAGATTGGTATCAGAGCCACTAGTTATAGAGAACTAGGATTGCATTTGCATCTAGACTATAGCCTTAGACACAACACTATCATTGCACGGACACTCTTACATGTTTACAACTATTGTACGTACATTTTCTCAGTATACTAGAATTACGTTACAGAATGTTAATAACATAATCTGCACTATCCATGTAACCTATGTCATCCTCGGCTAACAAAGGGGCGAAGGGTCCCGCTCGCTTGCTTTCGACATCTACATTTGTTTCTTCACTCCCGGAGTTGAAGAGACGTCGACTTGAACCTAACGTTACCACTTCGAAACACGGAAAATTTGTCTAGCACGCACGACTCACCTAACAACAACAATCAAGGAGGACAACACACCCTACATTTCCTATCTCCTTCATACTTGTTTTCTACTTCTAACATACCCTATCTTCCTCACTAGCCTGAACTGTAAATGTGGAACAACTGAAGAAATTTGAAGTCTATTAGAGGATTAGACTTAGACATGTAGACGCTTAGAGCTCCAAGGGAAATACTTTAACCTAGATCGCCAGAATTGTTTTCCACCCAACATATAGATATATTGAATTATGATTGTTTGATTTGAATATGTTGTAGTTCCTACAATTGTAACACCCGGTCATTTTTTTATGAAGAAAGAATAAAAGTAAAGGAAAAGAAAGAAAATATAAGTAACCCAAGTGAAGGGGTTAAAAGTATCAAAAAGGCAAAATATCAAAAAGTTGGTACAAAAGTGGGCATGGCTGCCCACTCTTGCATGCACACTACTTCCATTTCGATTCTAGAGAGAGAGAGAGTAGAAAACTCTCGGGAATTTTAGAAGGAACAAGAAATTCGAAGTTTTTGGTAAGAAATCTCAAATTTATGATGTTTTAGATGTTTCTAGTTTCGGTTATGTGCCTATAAATGTGATTGTGTGTTCGGGTTGTATATGTGTGTGAGTTTTAGGTGCTAGAAACGTCTGGGAAGCTCAAGAGAAGAGTTTAAGTTCGAAAAAAACTAAGGTGAATTCTAGATTCCCCTATTTTACATGTTTTAACTGATTTTTGGGGCTGGAAATGCATGTATGTACGTTTTTATAAAGTTGGGTTTCACACCCGTAAGTATATTTTGAATGTGCATGTGGGTGGATGTGATTGGACGAACTTGATGTTATGTTTATGATATATGTGTATGTTTTGATACTCAGAGTGTTAGAATTAAGCCTACAATATGCTACATCAGGGTTTGGGACTGATTATGAATATTGTTAGTGTGTTAAGACAGCCCATATGCCTAAGGTTGGCCCATGCGTCCAACTAACTAAACTGCCTAATTGTTTCCATGCGCCTAAGACTTCATGCGCCTGAATAGTACCCCATGCGCCTAAACAGTACCTTAGAAAATTCTAAGTATAGTCATGCATCTGAACAATGGTTCATGCGCCTAGGATTTTTGACTAAATTGACTAAGTATTGAGGCTCATGCATCCCAATAGTGACCATGCGTCTGGACCTTCCATGCGCCTAAGTGTCTCATGCATCTGAGAGGCCCATGCATCTGAACAGGCCCCATGCGTCTGGGATTCCCCAAACTCCTAAGTATCCAACCGTCTGAATAGTTCCATGCGTCTAAGTGAAAGATGGATAAGTATAGGCCCAGACGCCCGAACAGTGCCCAACCGCCTAAGTGCCCATGCGTCTAAGTCAGGCCCATGCGTCTGAATAGTGCCCAACCGTCTAGGAGATTTACTCAGGATGACTAAGTGCAGGGCCAGATGTCTGAACAGGGCCCATACGTCCTAACAGGGCCCATGCGTCCAACACTTAGAATTTATTTTCAGGAATATTACGGGAGTCTGTGCAATTAGGGTTTGGAAGAGGTTTGACTAGGGTTATTCAACGCTTGATTCCATGCATAATCATGATGGCCATTATGATTTCCTATTATTATTACTATCGTTACTGTCATCTTTATTATTATTGTTATTAATATTATTAATATTGTATGACACTATGTGGTATGTTTATGATCGAAACAAAAAGTATTATCATTAATTAAGTGAAAGATTAATGATGAAGAAAAGTGGAACGTAAATGAATGAAAAAAAGTCTTGCAAGCAAATGTATAGAGGTGCACGGCCTTGTTGTCGTTAGCTCAACTGTGATGCGGGTTAGCTACCCCGAAGGATACACACAGGGTCAATCCTTGAGACAAACAAAGAGGTGAGCGACCCTCTTGTCGCAAAAGACTCGGATGACGTGCAATCCTTGAGATTTCCAAAGAGGTGAGCGACCCTGTTGTCGCAAAAGACTCGGATGACGTGCAATCCTTGAGATTGCTAATGAGGTGAGCGACCCTGTTGTCACAAAAGACTCGGAAAGATAATGATAAAAGTACGAAATGAACGA
>BJCO01362714.1:0-11470 GCA_018326465.1 Flaveria floridana
GTACAACCCACAAACTGACATCAGAGTGAAAGAACCATTCAAACCTTAGAAGATATGCTAAGAGCTTGCGTGATTGATGTGGGAACTAGGACAACCATCTTCATTTGGTGGAGTTCTCCTATTATAATAGTTACCACATAAGTATAAAGGCAGGTCCTTATGAGGCCCTATATGGTAGGAAACGCCGATCACCACTGAGTTGGAATGAGATCGGTGATAGCAAAGTAATGGGACCCGACATCGTGTTGGAGACCACCGACAAGATATTCAAAATCAAGGAGTGTTTAAGAGTAGCCAGAGACCGTCAGAAAATATATGCTGACCGAAGATGAAAACCTTTGAAATTCAAAGTGGGTGACAGGGTAATGGTAATAGTAGCGCCATGGAAGGGAACTGTGAGGTTTGGAAGGAAAGGAAAAATAAGCCCAAGATACATTGGACCATTTGAGATACTAGCAAGGATTGGCCCCGTGGCATATAAATTAAAGCTACCTCAGAAGTTAAGTTAGATAGATGACACATTTCGTGTGTCACACTTGAAGAAGTGCATGGTAGACAAGACCATGGAGTTACCGTTGAAAGAAGAAAGGATCAATGACAAGTTGAACTTCGTGGAAGAGCCTATAGAGATCACTGACCGGTTGGTCAAGAAACTCAGGCGAAGTCGCATACCCAAGGTCAAGGTAAAATGGAATTCTAGGCGAGGACCTGAACGCACTTGGGAGCTAGAAGATGAGATGAGAAAGAATTATCCACATATCTTCTGACCCACTCGTTCCAGAGCTTATCGAAGCTAAAATTTCAGGACGAAATTTTCTAAACGATGGGAGAATGTAACAACCGACCTCTAGGTCATAATTCTAACCTTTAACCTCTTGCATCATTATCCATGCAATTAATATTAATGTTAATATTTTTATTATTAGTAGTACTAGTGTTATTATTGTTATTATTGTCATTTGTGATAGAGTAAATTACCGTTTGCATCCCTGACATTTGTTCATTTGAGTTCAAATGATTAACACCATTAATGTTTCTGTTAAAATTAATATTAAAAAGACAAAATTACCCTTCAAATTAAATAATAACATAAAAATCATTATGGGTCCCATCCATCAACATCATCTTCTTCAAACCACCACCACCATAACCACCCCTATCCGCCTTCCACTTCCTCACCACCCACCGTCTCTCCGCCGCCCTCCGCCGCACCATCGCCACCACCTTCCCCTACCTCCTCTTCCACCTCCACCATGTCAACACCTACCTCGTCACCCCCAAAATCTCCAGCACTGTAACCACCCATCACCACCACTATAGCCCCCATCACCACCACCACCGCATACCACTATCACCACCATCGTAGCCACTATCACCGTCATCTCCACCAGTTGCCGCCACATCGCCAGCTCCAACACCTTCGCCAACACCACCACCCAACCCTTCACCAGCCCCACCACCTTCCTGTTCCAGTTCTCCCTCTTCCATCTGAACCCCAATCTTTCCCCCACCTCCGCCACCCCTCCTCTCTGCCTGCACCATCGTCTCCCTCGCCGTAAACCTCCTCTCCCACTGCCCCACCTTCTCCTCAAAGATCCCTAACAGATCTAGCCCCAACGATATCAAGTTTAAATCAAACGCATTCACCCTACTCTTGCACTTGATCGAATCTTCAATCATTGCTATCTCTAGTTCGTTCAGTGTTGGATTTGGCTTTAGGGATTTTCTTAACCATGGGAGACCCATCAGTGTCTCGATGCTCATCTTCGGTTGCTCGGGGATCCTTATGCTGGTGGCTCACCGGAGCAACTCCGGCACCGAAGTAGATGACGTGGTGGACGGCGATGGGAGGGAGGTGGGGGAGGTAGAATCTAGCGTAATTGAGGGGTTGATCGAGTGATCAGCGGATGGAGGTGGAATTTTGGGGTGACGAGGTGGGTTTTGACGTGGTAGAGGTGGAAGCATATGTAGGGGAAGTTAGTGGCGATGGTGTGGCGGAGGGCGGCGGAGAGGCGGTGGGTGGTGAGGAAGTTGAAGGAAGATAAGGGTGGTCATGGTGGTGGTGGTTTGAAGAAGATGATGTTGATGGATAGGACCCACAAGGGTTTTTATGTTATTATTTAATTTGAAGGGTAATTTCGTCTTTTTAATAATAATTTTAACAGAAACATTAACGGTGTTAATCATTTGAACTCAAATGGAGATAAAAATGAAACGTATAGACTCAAATGAAGATAACACGAAATGTTAGGGGGCGGATGGAAATTATGAAACCGCAGGGATGCAAATGGTTAAAATGAACAAACGTCAGGGATACAAATGGTAATTTACTCTTTTTGATATTTCATGTGCCTTTTGTGATGATTTAACTAGTTCAAGCTTTAGCTTAGGTTACTTAGCGTTCCGAGAAAGTCAATTAGTCACCCTTGCAAATATTAAATCATAATTGAAACTATTAAAATGTGTATGAACACATAATTCTTGGATTAATGCATGCATGTTCATGCACGATACTTAACAACTAAAATACACCATCTAAAATACTACACTACACTACAAAACTACACTACATAATAACCATTTTTAAAATTAAATTAAAAACCAAAACCCCACTAAAAGCCAAGAATTCAGCCACCCCTCTCCACCTATCAACTCTCTTCTACACCACCACTTTTACTACCCACTCTCCTTCCATGCAAGTCACACCTTCAAACATACACTCTTCTCACTCTCTCCCTCTCCCTCTCAGTTTCTTTCACCAGCAAACACACCTACAACCGCAAACACTCACAATTTCAGCCATATTTTCAAAGAACAACACCCAAACTTCACCGGTCAAGCTTGAAATTAGCAAGAGGGTGCTATCTTATGAGCTTTTGATACATGGTTTCATCAATTTTGACTTCTCCAGCCCTTGTTCGGAGCTTTCCAGATCGTTTTGTCCCTCTACACTCTCCAAATCATGAATCACACAAAGAGTAAGGTTCATCTCACCCGAAACAAGCTATATCTTGTGTTTTCTTCACTTTTCTCTCAAAAACCTAACCTTTCCTTGTTTAAGCAGAACCTTGTTGCCATCATCTTGTTCTTGTGGTGCTTTTAACTTCACTAGAGGTACCTCACATGTTATATTGGTCATTCTAAGGGTGGAACCCGAATTTCACCAAGAAAACCATCATATGTGTGATTTGTGCATCATCTAACTTTTATGTCTTGAAACATCCGAACAAAAGCTTTTAATCTGATTATAAATGGTTTATAGAACTCTTATTAACCTATTTTGAAAGTTACAAAAGAATTTGGTAATGATCAAGCATGAGCCGTAAGGTTTTACACAAGTGTAATGGTTTAAAATGGTGAAAACAGATAATTACAAGCTTATTCTTTGGTTACATGTTAAATTTGTGAGTGACAACAATTATTTCCATAAGTTTTAGTGTTATTAGGTATATAAAGTGATGTTAATGGTTGAAAATAATTAAAGTATGGACTTGTAGGTATTTTGAGCTTGGTGAAACGACTTAAAAATAATAGAACTTAGATTCTAAGCATTTTAAAAGGAATTCCAGGCACTAAAAGGGTTAACAAAGTGTTTTAGATCGGATTTTTTGATTAAATAGTCAAAGAACAATTTAAAAGGAAGTTTTAGTTAAAAACGGGTCTTAACCGGGTAACGCTTGAAGGAAAACCTTGAAAATAAAATGATTAACAAAACGCTATGCAAACTATGTTATTTCAGTAATTTGAGACCTCTAAGACTTGAAAATGGTGAAAAATTGGTTAAACACACTTATGAACAGTCGGTTCGGGTAAAAACGTCTTATAACGGGTTAAACCTAAAAACGAGGTTTTCAACTAAAAGAGGATTAAAATACATTCTAAACAGATTGTAAACTTATCAAAAAGTTCTTAAAATTATATTTAAAGGCTTAAGACTCAAAATATAGCAAATTAATACTTAACCATTAAAAACCTTCGGTTTAACCTTAACCGATAACTTAAAAAGTAAAAATTCTAAACCCGAACCTAAATTCTAAAAAATTGGGAGTTAAAAAATTTAAAATGAGTTACTTAACTCCAAAAATCTATTATTTGGCCATAAAAGTCAATAAATGGAAAGAAGCGAACTTTAGGGTAGAAAATGTAAATTTTGAGAACTTGGAGTACTAAACTGTAAATTTTGCCAAATTCCTATAAGACAACCCCTTGAACTAATAATCATTTGGTGAATTTAATCTAACTTGTATAAATGATCCAACATAGTAAATCATGTATTTTTCCTTAAGAAACCTGAACTTACTATAAAAATAACTTTTTATACAAGCGTTAGCAAATCAAAATATAGTTGGACATTTAACCTCATGGCACAGCTAGTGCACCTTCCATAACCTTCGAATCCTTTGCTTATCAATTAAATCTTGATCATAGGGTGCTAGACTTGAAACTTTCTAGGTACACAAAGAATCCTTTGCTTGAATCTTAAGGTGAGTTCTAGTGACCCCCTTTTTACTACTATTTTTGGGATGTAGCGTGCTTTGTTTATACTGAACTATTGATGTACTATATTATGATGCTATATGTGAGGGTAATGTTGATACCTTCTGATACTTGTATCACAATCATTAATTCTTGTTTGAACTACTTGTTTTATATTGGTAGATCTACTTGGGGAATCCCCCACACACACTGCCTTCCGTGATGAACGGGAAGGGTACCACACTAAGATCCTGTAGGGTCGTTTGTTGCATGTAACAGGTTTGATAACATACTATGGTGGACCGTCCGGCAGGTATGATACACTGGTTTAAGGCTCAGTTCTTGCTTTGGGATTAACCGGTATCACTTACCTTTTGAAGAGGCTAGCCGGGACAGAGTGCAGGGTTGAATGTGATCCCCCACAATAATGAAACTATGATCCTTTTAAATTAAATAGGGATTCTATTAAATCCTTTTTTTTAAACATTAAGCACTTGAATTCACCAACTTTTAGTTGACACAATTTTACTTTTGAGCATGTTTCAGGTAATCCTTAATGGGAGTCTAGCTGTTGTAGAAGACCTTGACCTAGCTCAATGACCCATGGCGTTGGCATGTTTTGTTTTAAAACATTTTGAACAATTTACATTTGTTATTGTTGGAAATGATTTGTACTAATGAATTATGTACTTGTGTTGGGGCTCGACCTACTTTTAGCCTGGTTTTTCTTTAAACATTAGTGCCATGTGATGTTCTCTCCTTTTGTGCTCTTATGATGATTTGATTCTGCTGCCATATGTTGTTGCTAGTCTGTGATGTCCCGCCCTACCTGGGCCCGGGGTGTGACACTTCGCTGGCAGTGTGAAACTCCTGTTTCACCATGTGAATCTATAGTTTCGGCGTATGCGAACTATGGTGTATAAATATTAGTTTTGCCGGCAGTTTTGTCATTTGCGAAATTTCCCAAAGTTTTCAATTGGAACCGTTTATCTGATCGAAAATCAAAGTCGATACTTGTGTTGTATTCTTGCAAATCTAGCTGGTAAGTCTTATTTTTGACCATGTTTCAAACCATGGAATGTATTTTGGTTGGATTTTAAGACAAAAAATCGAATCGGTGACTTTTGGGTTTCGCATATTCAATGTGCAAAACTAAGGTGTCTTCTTGCGAAAGTGAATGAAAGTATAATGAAATGTGCGAAACTGTCTAGTCATGCTGCTTGTGTGCACTGAACAGTCTCATCCGGACCTTGTGACTCTATTGTTTCGTAGATCATGCGAAACTATAGTTTCCAATGCGAATATATAGTTTCTCACTGCAAAACTATAGAGTCCCATGCAAAACAATAGTTTCTCGGCTGCGAAACTATAGTTTCTCTCGTTTACTTTCGTCAGTATCATCGGATCATGCGAATCTATATTCTTCCATGCGAAACTATAGTTTCTACATGCGAAATTATCTGCGAAACTAATTAAAAAACATTTAATAATAATAAATAATAAATAGATTATATTAATTATAGTTATAAAAATTTAAATGGTTTGTAATATCTTGTGATCTTACAAACTTATGGTTTCACTTGTAGTCATTATGGGGAGCTTAAAGTTTGATCCCAGATCAAACGTAGTGGCATACCTAAATGATAGAGATTCAAAGTTTGCTTGTTATAGAGATACAATCAATTGTATGAAGAGATCACACGTCTACTATGCTATTTCTCACTTTCAGATTATAAATTAGAAGCAGATGAGAGAGTTCTGGAGAACGGCTAACTATGACGCCAAGTAGGGGATTATTAGAGCGTTAGTTCAGGGAGAACTCTTTAAGAGATCGGTTGAGATAGTGGCTAAGGCTTTAAGGCTGGAGGATGACATGAGAGAGAGTGTAGAGATGACTGATTCAAAGGTCATTAGAGCATTTAAGGATATTGGATATGAGGGTACTGACTTCAGGAAGCGAAAGGAGATCAAGAAGTCATTTCTCTCAAACGAATGTAGGTTTATCACTTATGTCTCTATTAGCTACTTGGATCATAGAAAGGGAGGATCAGATGGGCTAAATCTGAGATGGTCCACACCTATGATTATGTTCTTTAAAGGCGAGAAGGTAAATACAGCCCAGATCATTCATGACTACTTGCTAGGGAATATCATGGCTTTAAAGAAGGATAAGTGGCTGCAATATGCAAGATTCATTCTGATCATTCTAGATTAAGTAAAGCCAAACTTACCTAAGCTTGGAGATGAACTGTGACTGACTCCGATGAACCTGAGTATCTTTGCTGACTGTGCTACCTCTAGGCATAATTTTTCAAGAAAGATCACATATCTAGTGGAGAGCATGTACATAGAGAAAAGGTGGAACTAAATCAAGATTCTGATCCTTCTAGAGGAAACAAGAGCAATAGAGACTGGAGGAATATAGAGGAGATTAGAAAAAGAAAGAAGTACACAAAGGAGACTTTAAAGAGCAACTGGATAAGATAGAGGTGGAGTTGAGAAAGAAGAGGAAAAAGAAGGGTGTAAAGAGATCTTCCCATGCTAGAGCTGATTCCCCTACATGGGTAAAGAGGACAAAAAGCAAGCAAAAAATTAATCCTGAGACTGGGCCTGCAGGAGAAGCTAGCAGACCAAGGAGGGAAATTAGATCAGAACTTGATGAGGATGTGGTTAGGAATGTTAACGCATCCTCATCAAAGGAGCTAAGCATGATAAAGACCAAGCTGATTAACTTAGAGGAGAGGGAGGAGCTGAGAGATTTAGAGATTAATGAGATGAAGAAAGTTATATTGAGCCAACATGATACTATAAGAAAGTTGTTGGAAGAGGTGAGTGATTTAAGGAAGATTGTTAGTGCAGCTGATGTACCATGTCTTGAGCAAATCAGGGAAATGACTGACACATCTAAGTTCCCTTTTATTCACAAGAAATTAGGTGCAAGTGTTAGCGGTATAGGAGGATCGGGAGCGTGGTGGAAGGGGTGTTGGAACCTCAGGAGCTGGTGGTAGTGGTGTAGGTAGTGTTGAAGCTGGTGGAGGTGTTGCTGGTAGAGGTGTTGCTAGTGGCAGTTGTGTTGGATTTGATGCTGGAGCAGGTAGTGGTGAATGAGATGATGAAGTAAATGCAGCTAATATGATTAAGGCTAGCTTTATTGATATGGGGTTTGATTTAGATACTAATCTGACAGGTAATAAGGTGATAAGGGATGAGAGACAAAGAGGAGAGAAAGGGCATGTTGAGTTGAATTTGATTGATGAGGAGGAAGATGTGGAAGAGCAGTTAGTGGACTATATTTCTGAGCCAGATTTTTATATACTTAATAAGTGGCTAATGACTTATGTGGCTCAGAGGAGTTCAACTGAAGGTGATGTGGTTGAGATGGATAGAGAGGTTTGGTTCTCTTAGGAGGAAGAACCAGAGAAACTAACACCTCTGTTCCTAAACATTCAAGAACCAGGCAGGAAGGAGATAGATAAGAAGATTGTTAGCTGGAAGTACAACTCAAAGATAAAAATGTTTATGACTAAAAGTGTAGAGGAGGGATATCATACATGTATAAAAGGAAGGTGTTTAAGACCCTCCCTAAGTGGGATTTTAGGAGACTAGCAGAGAATCCTCTCCTAGACTCGGCTTTGAGTGAACGTGCCACTATGTTAGAGCATGAGATTTGTCAGGGCGTTTTGGATAACTTTGAAGGTTTTGAATTTATGAAGCCTGAGAGGAGAAGGTCAAAGAAGGATCTGGATTGGGTGATGGGTAAGGGGAAGATTTTAATGAAATTAAAGCCTGCAAAGACCGTCAACAGGGTAAGGATACCTGATCAACAACCTTCAAGACTATAGAAGTTTGAGAAATAGTGCTATGATAACCAGACAAAGAAGCAGTAGTGAGGGTTAAGGATGGAGATAAGATAAAGCGGTTTGATCCGACGTAGGTATTCTCATTTAGTGAGGATGATCTGAACGTACTATGTGAGAACCAGATTAAGTATGGGGCTGGAGAAGAGACGAAGACTAAGGCCAGCTCACCCTAGTCTTAATCTCCTATCTCACGCCCCAAGCCTTATTTGCTACCCTCTCAAACAAGCTCACCTTAGTCTTCGTCTCTTTTCCAGCCCCAACTTTAATCTGGTTCCCACATAGTACCTTAAAATCTTCATAACTGAATGAGAATATGTTAATAGGATGAAACAACCTGAATTCATTTCCAATCGTTTACCCTAACTACTGCTTCTCCAGTCTAATTGTCAAAGAACCATTTCACGAACTTCTACAGTCTTGAAGGCTGTTAATCAGGTATCCTCACCCTGTTAACGGTCTTTGCAGGCTTTAATTTCACCATGATCTTCCCTTTCCCCATCACCCAATCAAGATCCTTCTTTGACCTTCTCGTCTCAGGCTTCATGTATCCAAAAGCTTCAAAGTTATCCTTAACACCCTGACGAATCTCATGCTCTAACATTTTGGCATATTTGCTCAAAGCTGAGTCAAGGAGGGGACTCTATGCTAGTCTCCTTAAAGCCTACTTACGAAGGGTCTTGAACGCCTTCCTTTTATGCATATATGAGATCCCGCCTCTATGCCTTTTCATCATAAACATTTTCAGCTTTGCATTGTACTTCAAGATTCAATCTTCTTGTCCGTCTCCTTCTTCCCTGGTTCTTGAAAGTTTTGGAAGAGAGGTGTTAGTTTCTCTTGTTCTTCCTCCTTATAGATCCAGTCCTCTTTGTTCATCTCAACCACATCTCCTTCTACTAAACTCCTCTAAGCCACATAAGTCATTGGCCTCTTATCAACTATATAAAACTCTGGCTCAGAATCACAGTCCAGTAACTTTATTCCATCTCTTTTGCCTCATCAATCAAATTAAGGTCAACATGCCCTTTCTCTCCTCCTTGTCACTAATCCCATATCACCTCATTACCTGTCTGATTAGTATCTAAATCAAAGCCCATATCAACAAACACATCCTCAAACACCTTATCAATATTTTCTTCATCACCAACTCCTTCACCACTACCTCCAACACCACCTTCACCATCTTCAACACCATTTATACCACTACCACTAGCTCTAAAGGTTACAACACCACTACCTCCATCTTCGGATCCTCGTACACCGCTAACACCGGCTCCTGATGTCTTATGAACAAAAGGGAACTTGGATGTGTCAGTCATTTCCTTATTTTACATTGCACTTGGTACATCAGCAACACGAGCAATCCTCCTTAGATCAGTTACCTCTTCTAACAACCTTCTTATCAAATCCTGTTGGCCCAAAATAACTTGCTTCATCTCATCAATCTCTAAATCCCTTAGTTTCTCCTTTTCCTCATAGTTAATCAGCTTTGTATTTATCATGCTTAGCTTATTTGATAAGGATGTGTTAAAATTTCTAATCACATCCTCATCAAACTCTAGTCTAATGTCCCTCCTTGGCCCCTCAGCTTCTCCTGCAGGCCCACTCTCAGAAATGACTAGCTACTTGCTCTTACTCTTCTTTTCTCATATCGGGGAATCAGCTCTAGCATGAGAAGATGATTTCCATGCACCCTTCTTCTTCATCTTCTTCCTGAACTCTTCCTCAATCTCATCCAGTTGTTCTTCAAAGGTCAAATCAGTCTCCTTCATATAGTTCTTTCTCTTTTTTATCTCTTCCACATTTTCTCCAGTCTCTACTGCTATCCTTTCCTCTAGAGGTATCAGAGTCTTGATATAGTTCCACCTTTATTCTCTTTGCATGCTCTTCAGCAGATATGTGATCTTCCTTGAAAAATCATGACTGGAAGCAACATAGTCAGTAAAGATCCTTGGGTTCATCAGAGTCAATATCAGTTCAACCCCGAGCTTAGGTAAGCTTGGCTTTTGATAATCTAGAATGATCTGAATGAATCTTGGATGGAGCAGCCACTTATCCTTCTTCAGAGCCATGATGTTCTCTAATAGATAGTCATTAATAATTTGGGCTATGTTTGCCTTCTCACCTTTAAAGAACGTAATCATAGCTATGGACCAACATAGATTTAGTACATCTGATCCTCCCATCCTGTGATCCAAATAGCTAATAAAGATATGAGCTACAAATCTCCACTCCTTCGAAATAAACAACTTCTTGATCTCCTTCCCCTTCTTGAAGTCAGTTCTCTCATAGTCAATGTCTTCAAATGCTCTAATGACCTCTAAATCACTCGTCTTAACACTCTCTCCTACGCCATCCTCCAGACGCGAGGCCTTAGCAACTGTCTTGGCCGATATCTTAAATAGTTATCCCTAAACTGACGCTCTTATAATCCTCTTCTTGGTGTTGTAATCAGCCGTTCTCTAGAACCCTCTAATCTCCTTCTCATCTATAATGGGAGAGTGAGAAATGGCATAGTACATGGGGCTCTTTAGCTAATCGATGGCATCTCTATAGCCGATTGACTGGGTCCGAGAATTATATTCTCTGTTGATGTTGAGTCAAAAAGGATCAAATATGATGATAGAGTCAGTGATTAAGTAGCGGAAATACTAAATCAAAGAACATTAAATGATGAAAAGATACATATAAATGCTTGTATATTGATTTCTGAACAAACAAGTTACAATAGGCTCTAGGGTTTTCAAGAATAGAGAAAATACAATCTCAGAACCTTGTAACTTGAGTACTAGGTATCTTGGTTAATTAAAAAGTTACATATGATTGTAAGGTTATTTGTAAGGCTGATGCAACCCAAACACCCAAAGTCTCTCCTGCATACATGCACAAGTGTGTTGGACCAAAAGAACCAATGAGCCAAGATCAGGAAAACCTCTAAGTCCCACATGCCACTGCAACAACTGCTGAAGACTTCCATCAGTAACAGTGCTCTCTTGCTTGAATGTCAGACTCGAGAACATCTGAAGACTCTCATCAGCTATTGTGTTCTCTTGCCTGAATGTCAGAGAGCATCTGAAGACTCTCATCAGCTATTGTGTTCTCTTGCTTGAATGTCAAGCTCGAGAGCATCTTAGCTC